>PVHY01001542.1:97451-154427 GCA_004024945.1 Uropsilus gracilis | reverse complement strand
ATAATTACAGTGACTATAGTTGCCTGTAATGATACCTACCCCCAGCTCCACTCCAGCTTGACTGCTTGTAAGAAGGCCAGGCCTTTTGTCTTTGTATTTCCTAGTCCACAGTAGTCACTTACTTGTGGAGATGGGCCCACTGCCCATTTATGGCACTGTCCATTTTTAAGGTGTGCTACTGGAAAACTGCCATCACTTGCCCAAGTCAGTCTCAGACTTCAGGATTCTCTTCCTCTGACATCCCTAGTCCTTCAGGTTATTCTGTCTCAAACTGCTGAAAATTGGGCTGGGGAGGGATCTGCTGCTACGTTGATCTCCTCAACGTCCTGGTTTAGGATGGATCTCATCAGCCAGCTCAAACTGATAATTTTAGAGATGAGCAAAACAAAGCTTTGAGTAGTTAGGTAGCTACCACTAAGTTACTGGTGCAGCTGCATTCAAATTCAAGTGTCTGGCAAGTTTGGTTCTGTATAGTTGGTATTTTGCTGCCCTATTTATTGGAATCTAAAAGTACACTCTATTATATTCTATTTGTGATTGTTTTCCTTAATATTAAGAAAAAGGCATAACTACACTGTCATATCTATTTTTAAAATTTGATTTAGATTTATTGACTGCAAATTGAAGAACCATTTTAATGTATTAACAAGGGTTTCAGAGTTTTGTCTATAATGGAACTGTTTCTTTTCAGCAGGCATATGGCTATGGTCCATATAGTGGTGCATACCCGCCAGGAACTCAAGTAGTGTATGCTGCAAATGGACAGGCTTATGCTGTGCCCTACCAGTACCCGTATGCAGGTAACTCATGTCTTCCTTCCACACCTTGTTTCTCTTTATTTAGTAGAAAGATTAGTGAGGGCAAAGTAATATTTATTTCTCAGTTTATAGACAATTAAGCTGTTTTCTGATTATGTAGATTGTAGTTCACTTTTTTCTTCAACATGCATATTGTATTTTTTATTGCTTTACAAAATTAAGTTAGGCTTGATTTTTTTAAAACTTCATTATTATAGCCATTTTGGTTCCCATTCATCTGTGGATTCACTTAACATTAAGAAGCTCTAGCCATGCCACCGGACCATGGTTTGTAAGTTGGCAGTCAAAGTTCCCAAATTACCTGGGTTCCAAAGGCGGTGACTCTAGTCGCCACTCCCCTCCTATGATGCTACAGGCAGCCAGATCTGAAGGGCCTACTGACTGTACTGCTTCCTGGCCAGAGGTCTTGCTGATGATGTGCCAAAATAGTACCTCCTTCTTCGAAAGATGTGAAGGTTTTATTACAAACTCATAGATGTCTTTATGGATGTAAAGGAGTATTCAGTGTGCTGGTCTTCAGAAGGAGAGATACTTTGAATTGTACAAAAAGAATGGTGTAATGAGAATTCAGATCTTTTTGATTTATTAGGAAAAGGAGGAAGAAAATGAAAGGCACCTACTTAATCAGTGGGCAGGAGCCTTTGAAGGGTTAAAATTAAGATGCCTATGTCAATACAGGCAGGCAGTCTTGGGAGGAAAACTGCTGAGGATTTGAATCTTTTGGTGTAGTCAGTTTATGGTGTTTGAGGCAGTTATTTCTGTTTCAAGCCACTTGAAGCTGGTAAGACTACTTGAAAGACTGGGAAATATGTGACAAGGAAGGAAGAAATAGATGAGTGAGAGCATATCAGAGAGCCAAGACCAAGGATTTCAGGTTAGAGAAGAGAAAAAAATATAAGAGTTGTAACAACTCCTACATTTGTAAAATAGTTGTAAAAATAAGATGGATAGTGATGACTTGTGAAAATCTTTGCAGCCTGCTGTTCAACCAAATTGTATCAGTATGACCAAACCTTTTGATGGTCTCTTATATTAGTTAAACTTCTTAGTATCAGTAATTCAGAACTTTAAAGAAGGCAAGCAAATTTTAAGAGATAAGAGGCCCATTTTATGAGATAAGAGGTTCTCTTTACCCTGTTTTTTTTTTTTTTTCTTCCCTTCTGATAATATCCATGGGAAATTATCCCTTTTTGTGGTATAGTTTCATTTTGCAAGCGAAGTGGAGGCCTATAAGGGGTTATATTTACTCTGAGCTTCTTGTACACTCCTTTCCATCCTTATTCACCTTGCTTGAAACAAATTGTAGGTATGAGTGACTAGCCAGTGTAGGTAACATCAAGTCCTGGGTACTCCTTAGCTAGGAGAAGTCTGAAGGGTGGGTTTATAGAAGAAGGCTGGTTGTGTAACTGGAGCCTATAGCGAGGGTAAGAGGAACTGGAGCCAAGTGGCTGATGGATTGAAGAACCAGGCTTTCCCAAATCTGGTGAGCAGGTGAGGGCAAACAGGACAGGGTGCAGTGGGTGTGTTGAGGCACGTTAGGTTGATACACAAGGGAATGAACTGGTGAATAAACTGGGTCCAGAGCTCATGGTGAGATTGAGAATCTGAAGGGACTGAATCTGTTACCAGAAGTGGAGGTGGTCCCAGAGAATCTAAGGATGTTGCCATAGATCTTGCCATAGATCCTCTGGGCTTGACTAGCCCAAAGGAACATGCCTTTTTATTTAGTGATTGTTACTTTATCATAGAGTAGAGTAGCATTTCTTATGAGTGAGAGTGTCTACTCATCTGTTTTAGAATCACACTCAACTAACATTGACTGTGAAGGATTCTTCTGTGTTAGTTAACTATTTTTCATCTTAAGTTGGAAACCAACTTAAGTTAACTTTCAACTTAAGTTGAAGTGGTGATGTTAGAAAATGAAAACCCCTAACTGCACTAGCTGCTGTAACTATCTTTGCTTGAATTACTTCCTCTATATATAAGATTTTCATCTTTGCAATCTTACCTTAATTTTTTGCATTTGTATTTTAAAATTTTATATATTTGTTCTAGAGTGCTAGAATGATCTTTAATGTCCTGATCTTTAATCTAGAATATTTAATGATACTTAATGTTTGCATAGTAATATGTTGTAGGATATATTTTTATTAATTAAACTTTTTAGTATTAGCTGCTTTTTCTTTCTTTTTTTTTGCTATCATTAATATTACTTTGAGCATCTAATTAATTTACTTTTTTATTCCTGTAAAATGTCTTAGAAGCATTTCTGATTTCTATGTATTAAATTAATATTTTAAAAGGACATAGACATTTTAGGTTTTTTGAACCATTAAAGAATTGTAAGTTTTCTAAGATTAACAAGTAGGGATAATAGTATAATGAACTGCTGTATACCTATTACCACCTTCATGGCTAATTTTGTGTCATCTCACCTCTTCATCACACTTTGGATTATTTTGAGGGATATCTAGACTTTATGTCATCTGATGATGTTACAGTATCTTGATACCATTTTCCAAGTTGATTCCAGAAAAAATTTACCAATTTATAATTCCGTTAACAGTTAATGATCTGTTGATTGCCATAAAAATTGCCTGTTGCTGTTAGGCTCTAAAAATTTTGATACAACCTCATTTGTCAGAAGTGTAATCATTAAGTTGCTTCTGTTTACATTTCTATGTTTACTTACTGGCAGAGGTTAACATTGTGTAACATTATATAATTGTTTACGCAATAGAAATAGAAATTCCTTTGTACAAATTATTTTCCTTTGCCTATTTATTTTGGGATCCTGATGCCAGTGATGGATTTTAAAGCTTACCATACCATGAGAGGCAGCCTCTTATTCAGCCCCTATGCCACAGACTGGGATAATCCTTGCTGCTTCTTTTGGAATGACAGAGCAGAAGTTATGCAGAGTGCTTGTAAAGGGAATCTTTGTCAGAATCCTTGACTTTCTTCATTAAAAAAAAAACAAAGAAAAAAGAGATGGTAATCTCACCAAAAGCCTCAGAATACTTACTATCAAGGGCTAAATTAAGTTTGTAAGCGTTCAGCCAGCAGTTGTACTTCCTGTGGAAGGGCTGAGTGAGTGGTCATCCAACTTATGTGGATGATAAACCACTTGCTGTGGAAGGCAGAATTGGTTAGTGGTCACCCAATGGCAACAGATGTTGACATCCAGATACATCTTCAGTTTTTTCTGAGACACCACAGTGTTTTGTTGACTTCATGACATTTAGCCTTCCAGTGTCCGGAGACCCTTTTATGCATACAGCTGACTAAAGGCTTTATCTTTAATGTGGTGTGAACAGTGGTGAGTCAGCAAATTTAAAAAGTATGCTGTTACACATTTTGTTTTAATTTACCCATGTTAGTGGACATTTATTCAGTAACCTTTTGATGGGGGCGCAAAGTCCTTGAGGAGTCTTCCTTCGTTCGAGCCCTCTAGTTAGGCTTTGTTGAGATCATACTCTTGAATAGACCTTGATCTGTGGTTTCCAGAGGGGAGTCTCAGAGTAGAACTTCAGATTCTGTGATCTAGGCTGTCTCTCTCCATCTTTTATAAGATACTCAATTTCTTGGTTTGATAGTAATTAATGAAAGTTACCTTTCTTTATTTAATTTTCCTAAATTAACAGTTACTACAGAAGACAGTGTCTGAGTTTTCATATTTGCATTTTGGTAATTTATGTGAAGCTTAATTAAACTAGGTAATTAACTTGGAGGTGTACTTTGATGAGGACTTGACTACCCTGGTAGGAGCAGAAGTAAGCATAGAATGCAGGAGAGCAGCCCTGGTCTTGTGGAAAGCCCTGGATTGGACTGCAGATTTCGCTTTTCCAGGGGATCTTTTAGTTGTGACAGTACACGAGTTGCTACTTGTATGACATTTCACTAGTTGGAATTGCCTAATTAAAAAGTTTTGTATTTCAAGACTGTGAAAATGATTGCCACAGGTCACCAGTTTTGAAATTTAAACATTTGTTAAAAATTATTTGCTTCTAATTCTGTTACCTGTACTTCATTAGCCCTTAGGTTTATAATGCTCTCATGCTACTATGTTGGCTGGCTTCTAGCTTTTCTCCTTGTGGTATTTGTGGCACTCATTAGTGGTTGTGAGCTCAGCCTGCAGTACTACTTTTTTTCACATCCTCACTGCCCTGTGTACCTTACTTTTCTCTATCTGTAGATTTGGGGAGGGTGTAATAATAAACTATTTCTTAGTATAATAATAAAAACTTTTCTTGTGGGGACTGAATCAGTAAATGTTGAATCATATAAATGTTTGTGGCATTGTAAATGCTTGAACTGATAGTGCTTATAAAAGTAGTCTTAATGTGGATTTCAGTTCAACTCTCCACTGTTGCAATAGTTTATAGCTCTTTTAGAGCTAAACTATGTGTGTGTGTTTATTTTAATCTTGATTATCTTTTATTTTAATAGAGAAAGTTCATTTCTAATGTTACCATTCTGGTTAACAAGTCATTAGTTTCTCCAGTAGAACAGTTTCTGTTTTGTGAGTTAATTAGTGTTCTAGATACTGGTCACTATGTGAATAGCTGAAGAATTTTTCTTTTTATCTTTTCTATATTTTAAGATCCATTTATTTTATTTTTTTTGCTGTTTAATTAAAAATTTTTTATATCACTATTCATTTTTGTACAGTAATTGGTTTCTTCCCTCAGATGTAGGCTCCATAGTTCTTCCACGACCATAGCCCCCTGTGAACCATCACCATAGTTCCCTGTGTTCTTGTCTCCCCTCTCTCCTTCCTCCCCCTCCTTTGCTGTATGTAGGACTTCAACTGCTAAATAGTGGTTCAAAGAAAGAAAACTATGAATATAGGTAATATAAAAGTATAACATAGGTAGTAATAAAGGTAACTATGAGCATTTTTAAAGCTATTTAGCTACTAGATAATGTAGCTGTGAAATATAGAACAAGTAGTGCATTTTTGAGTAAACATTAATCATTCATATTAAACATTAAATTTGTTTAAAGTTTGCTTTTAAGAATTCTTTTCCTCTAATACAAATATTTTTCCTCATAAGACTTGATTAAAAATGAAGAGCAAGTTTTATGAGCAGATTTATAAACTAGTTAATTTTATTTATTTTTTTTAATCTTTAGCTTTTGAGGGGATTCTTGACTTCACTCTTTGTAAGCTCTGTGTATCTCTCCTGATCTCCCCTGTCTGCCTGCCTGTCATTCTGGCAGGTACCATGCAGAGGGCAGATGTGGTGTTGGAGGCTGGACTTTGCAGTTTTATTAGGATTCTGCTTTTTTGTAGTGTTTGACATTTACGACCTTGGAAATTCAAGAATCCTGATTTTTCTCTTAGTGTGACCTTACAAATGGAGGTATCCTCTTTACCAGGCTAGTCCAGTTTCTCTAACCTGTGGTGGAAGAGAGCTGGAAACCACTAACTCTCCAGAGAAAGATAGACCATTGGAAGGACGAATACGCTTAGAGAAGTAACTGATTAACTCATTTCCCTGTTGAGTGAATCATGTTTTTCATTTCAGTGTTGGACTTCATAGACTGTTCCTCACAGGCATTTTTTTCTTCCTTTCCAGGACTTTATGGACAGCAGCCTGCCAACCAAGTCATCATTCGTGAGCGGTATCGAGATAGCGATAGTGATCTGGCTCTGGGCATGCTGGCGGGAGCAGCCACAGGCATGGCCTTAGGGTCTCTATTCTGGGTCTTTTAGAGTCCTTGGAATCTGGATATATGCATAGCTTCTTATATCTGTGTGCAATAATTTAATTTGCAGGGCATTTCTGTTGGTGATAAATGTTTTAACAATAGTTTTAACAGTTCTTTTGATAGTAGTGACATCATATTACAACTAATTCATGTTAGTTCCACAGAAGTGATTTTGGACTGCTTTTGAGCTAATACATGGACTCTTTGAGGACACTGGCACATTTTCAGGGTTCCCTTTATGGAACTCTCAGGATACTTTACTTGGACATCAACATACCTGTATAGAAAGACATATTCTTCTTTGAATTAGGTGTACTACTTAAGTGATAATTTATAATGCTCTGCTAGTAAACGTGATCATATATGAGTGAACGATTGTGGCAAGAAAAACTACACCTTTTAGTTACTGGAGAACTGTCACCTCAGAAGAGAGCTGGCTTCATTTGCTTTAGGAGCCATAGGTTAGTAAGCCTGCCCAAGGCAGTGACACAGTGTCCCCATCCTCAGCATCCCCATTCTCTGAACTTTGGGACCCACAGGTCTCCAGCAAGGCTGGCTATTCAGGATGATGGGAGGGGGCTCTACTCCCCCTTTAAAATTAAAACTTGTTTTTCTTTTATATATCCAAAAAGGTTAGGTTTTTTAGAAAAAAGAGAGGGAAGAAGACTTGCATAGGTGCAGGCAGGCAGAAAGAGCTGCCTGAAGCCTGTTGTTTTTTGCCTGTTTTTTCTTATGATAGTGATCCTTGGAAAATAATCACAAATAGTAATTTAATTAGACTGACAGACCCTGAAGAAAAAACCACCTCAGAATGTGTTATAGGTGAATGACAGCAGGTGATAGCAAATGTATACTGGGATTTTTTTTAGTTTGAAACTCAAAATTATATTTCATACTTTAAAACCTAAAGAAGGCAAAAACAATTATAGACAAGTGTATGGAGCTAGGTTAGCTTTATTCGGAGACATCATGTTCTTAGTGCTCATTCTGAGTGTTTTTATTGTCACCTAAGCCTATTTAGAGTTTATTTTTCTACTTCCTAGAAGTTATTCTGAAAGAACAAAAGCCCTAACCACAGTGTTATATCTGAGACTTGCTGAACTTGCACATACAGAGGATACTCTGTTCTGTCCTGAAAGTGGTTCAGGAGCAGGTTCTCTGTCCTGTGTGGGACAGGGGTGCTCTGACTGTCAGAGTACTGGCATATATGGTGGCAAGAGGAGTGGGGTTGTGTACTGGGGTCCATGGCTGTGGGAGGGCTTTAGGCTGTAGGTGGGAAATGAGGTCTAAGGACAGGATTGACAAGCTACAGGTAATATTTGGCTTGACTAGCCTTATTTTTATTCTTGACTCAAATGTCACAGAGAAACTTTAACCATTTAAATTTGAGCCCCAACTGTGTGTTATGGCTCATGGTCCTGCCTTTCTTCTTTATCCATGTGAATTTTTAAAGCTCCTAATTATTCCTGTTTTCTGTCCTTCACCCTTAAAAAAAATACTCTTGTACAGAGGCAGTTTAGCACAGTGATGGTCCCATGGTGTACATTTTCATAAAATATGCTCCAAGTAGCACTTTTTTTTTTTTTTTTAAATTTCAAAAGGACAGACTTACTAGGAAAAGGAGAAAGGAAAAGAGAGGCACCTGCATAGTGATAGGCAGGCAAAGAGCTGTAGGAGTAATTTTGTTTTATGTGAGTTATATATATATATATATATCTCTATATAGAGATATATATACATCTCTCTTTCTCTCTCGGTATATACACACACATACACACACACACACACACACACACACACACTCATGTTTTACTGGTCAACTGTCTCCATCTCTGAGGCCAGTGTCAGAATCCCAGTGTTGAATGACCTTATGTCTCTGTGTTATCCTTGCCAATACTAGTGGACTTGTGGGCACTGGAGTGTCTGTTTCCAGCTGAAAGGAGCTGTATGTCATTGCCATTTCTGGATGCCTGACATGGTAGCATAATGGCAGATCTTGTACATGACAACATCAGCTTTGATGTTAAAATGCTTTTAGAATTTTACACCCTGTAATAAGAATAACAAGGTTGACTTTATTCAGATGGCAATTGTTTCCGTCTTTACTTAGAAGATTAATTATTACCATCTCTATTTACAAAATGTTAAGGATAATTTTTATGTTGCACTGAGGTATAATTTTGAATGTGGATTTACTGGAGTATACAGCATTGCATTATGTCACTGAGATGCCCTTGAAGTAAACAGTGTTCTTATGTCCCCCTGACTACCTCCTGACTGAAGGGAGAGCTGTTAATGGAAGCCTGGACCCTGTCCCCCAACCTCTGGAGGGGGCACTTCCATTGGACAAACCATAGTTGAGCCTGAAGAGTCACTGTCAGCAGTGACTTGATCTTGATAGGAAATGGACACCGTATAAAGATGGGCTGAGATTAGAGGGAAAGATAAAATGGGTTAATTAGAAAGATCGGCTTCATTTCCCTGGCTCCAACTCCTATAGATAACAGTCCTTTGATAGTCTTACTTGGGTGACACTAACTCAAGAAGTTAGCTGAGTTGGAAGGGACTTGTTTAGAGTGGAGTGAGCATTATACTTAATGCACACTTTTAAATAATATACCTGGAAGAATTTGGCCACTGATAGCATGTGTCTGGTGATATGTATGTTTCCTTTTAGGCACTGTTATTTATTCCTGGAATTCAGTTTAGGGCTTAGCCAGATTGTCAAGGGAGTGGAGAGACCAGTGGCTGTGTTTCAGGTGATCATGAGAAGGCCAGCCCAGAGCTTAAGATCTGGATTATAAGAAGTTCCTGTGGTTGACATAGTTTGACCCAGGTTTACTTTCCATGTCTGTTGTGATCTTACACTCTTTCACCTTCTTGAATTTATGTAGAGACAGGCATGGAATACAGTCCACTTTTTCCCCCTAGAGCTGACTTTTCTTCTTTGTCTAGTATTCTGTGTGTCCACAGAATTAATTTTTATCCATAATTGCAAATTGCACATTTATAAATGAAAATGTTAATTCATTAAATGATTGTTACCTTAAGCATATTTTATTGTGACATCTGTTATCTTTTAAAAACTATATTGTAGTAATGTCAGCTTTTTCTGCTTTATCATGAGCAACAAGAACATATTCATTGAGTGTTCCCTAACTGCTCAATTGGGATACGGTCACATCAAAAAACACATTAAATTCTTACAGCACCATCTAACTGATACTGAATGATACTCATTGTCCACATTATGTGCTTTTCTCAGGACCACACAGGTAGAAACTTAAATGAGTTCTTATCTGAAACACCCTTTTCCTGTGGTACATGTGCATACATGAGTATACTTTCCTTAAGAATATATGGATGTCATTTGTAGTTATTAAAATCCATTTATTAGGAAACTGGCAATAACTTGCTTGACTTAGCTTATTTGGTTAGTGAAATTTCCAATGTCTTTGGATACCTGACAGTGTTTTAAAAATTTACTTAAATTCCTTAATTGCCATGATTTCCTCTGGGCTAGTTTTTCTGTTTCTCACAGATTTTGATTAAATGGTGATATGTAGGTTTCTTGTGATAGAAGGAGTCTCACACTAGGTGCTCTGGATTTCATTTCTTTAAAGAAATGATGATTTTTCTGGAGATGATTTCTGGGTGGGGAGGGCAGACACTTCACAGGCAGACTTTAAAGCCCTCCCCCTTTTCAGGCTGATTTTATTCTATTGTCTCAGGCTGATTTTACCTGCTGCTTCTGGCTTTTATTTTTTAATTTAATCTTTTGGAATAGGTTATATATAATACACAAATCCACAAATCCAGAATTTAAAAATGATAGTCAGTGAAAGGATGTCTATTTGCTCAGTTACTACACTGCTTAACCACTAGTACTAACTTATTTATCTTCCTTGAGTTTCCTATGCATGTGTAAGTAATATGAAGACTTATTTTTCTTCTTTACTCTGTTCCCCAATTGTCCTCAGATTTTTTGGTGTGTCTCAGTACCCATTTGTACTATTAAACTTTCAAGGTCTTCAAATGGCTTTTATAGTGGGGGTTTTCAATTTACAATACCATTAGAAAATAAAACTTAGAAAATAAAATTTAGAATTTAAAAACGGAAAGGGAAAACAGTAACCCATTTAAAAAGCAATTTCTAAAATATATTTTCCAAAACAGGTTAGGCAAGACTTCACATTTACAGAAAAATTAGCCTCTGGCTTAACAGAAGACAGCTTGATTCTCTTGGTTGAGGTGTAGAAGAAAATAACATCTCTTGGAGACTTGTAGTTGGAAAGGAAAGATCCCAACAGACACCCTGAAGTATCTTTGGCTTCTTCAGGGGTTCTTCTCTCAAAATTTAAAAACTACTTATATATAGTAATTTTCTGTTACCTGCTTTTTCCACCTCAAATATTCCCATATTGTACATAAAGGGTCTCACCATTCATTTTATTTGTGCCACGGACCGGCCGGGCAATTGCACAGGCTGCGGAGAACCAGAGTTCAGCTGGGCAGGAAAGACACAGGGCCGGCGATTGGCAAACAGACACACACACTCAGTGAGCAGTGAATCTGCTGATTTATTTGAGATTTCAGTCAGCATATATAGTGTTTAAAAGAATTACTTCAACATTCCATGAGAAGAAACATTCCATGAGTACGTGAGGTCAATATCTCAACGGAAAGACAGAAATCAATATCTCAACAGAAAGACAGAAATCAATATCTCAACGGAAAATAGATTACCATTAGATACTACAAAACATTCCTAATCAATCATCTTTTTAGAAATCATGACAGCTAAGCTGGTTACAGGTCACCATGATTGACTCCTGACTGCAAAGCTTATCTAGTTCATCAAGTTTTCCTTGCCTTAGGTGCATTGCTAACACTTTTGTAGTTCCTTCACCAAGAGTTCTTGATGTGAATTGCTTTTCCAATTAAAACGAAAGGATCTGACGACAGGGTCCCCAAATCTTTTTTAATAATCATACAGTTCATGACTTCAGCACTCCTACACCTGGGGTCTGGGGAGCTACGCCTCTAGGGTCCCCTGCTGTGCAGGTCAGCTCCCCATTTGTTCCTCCTGCGAGGGGCAGAGAGCTTAGCTTGTAAAAGCTTTGTTTTTACAAGTCCCCCATCTCCAGGTCAGCTCCCACATATTTGTATCATGAGCTATGCATTATCCTTTGGCTCTCGATAACAATGATATAAAGAATAGACTATAGCTGGGCATGGTAGTGCATGCCTGTTGTCAAAGAGCTGGGGAGGCAAGAGGCTTGGAATCACTTAAGTTCGTGGATTTGAGACCACCCCAAGGCAACATAGACCTGGTCTTGAAAAAGCATCCGGGCACTGTGGAGGGCACCTGTAATCCCAGCTACCTGGGAGGCTGAGGCTAGGGATTGCTTGAGTCCGCAATACCCCAGGCAACTTCTTGAGTCTTGTGTACCCCGCAGTACCCTGGGCAACTTCTTGAGTCTATGGTACATAGCGAGACCTAGTCTCCCCCCCCCCCAAATTAAATAAATAAATAGGCTATTAAAGTTATAATCCCAGAGTTGAGTCTTGAAGATGTGGGACTTGTCGTTGCCAAAGTTCCCTGTTGTGTAACTGCCTAAAGCTCACCTTGGTCTGCACCTCCAGGACCATGCTAACACCTTCTTATGAGTCACAGAGCTGTTGTGAACTGCCTTGGACCTTGGCTTGACTGACACTTCCACCTTTAGCCCTGCTCAGCTATGCTGCTCATGAAGGGGAGGTGTCTTCTACAATCAGCCATTCAGGACCACAGCTGCTTTCAAGAAATAACTATAAAGTCCTTCCGGAGGATTTTTGCATTCTGCTAGAAAAGAAAAGGGAAAAGACACGCACACTAGACAGTGGAGCCATGCTTCTGCTCACATTCCAGTGATGAGAACCAGTCATGTGATTTGGGTCCTGCTGGGGAAGTGTTAGCAGAGCTCTAGAGAGCTGCCCTGCCAGAGCTTCTGGGGAACAAACCGGAATGGGAGGTAGTGACCAACAGCTTTCTCAGCTCCTAGAGGACATCATGTTTATGTGAACACCCGTTTATACCGTTTTTGCTGACTAATAAAGGTGATCATTGCACATTACACAAATATTGTTATTGCACAATACACATAGCATATGGCCGAAGGTTTTATTACTTTCCCTACTTAGTAACTGATGGATGGGTTTGGACCTAGAAAAGGATGTATCATTCATTTCAGAAGAAATATAGGCATCTCATCCTTTTGTTCTTTGATACATTGCATTATTCATACCATCAAATACTCACTGAGCATGTGCACGTTACATGATTGCACTTGATTATTCCCACTCCCCTGTGAGATGGTTGTACCTTCTTGCCCATGGCTATGTGACCGAGCATGTTGCCTTAATGAAAAAAGGTTTTAGCTACACTGGGGGTACATGGATGGCCTGCCTTAGCTAGAGAACACTGAGGTCTGAACTCCAGTGCTCAGATGATGGGCAATGCATATTCCTGGGACTCAAGCCCAGAATGTTCCTGGGGATTGGGTTGTCTGTTTTCACCAACATGCAGGGGAGTCTCTCAGCCTAGACTTCCCTGTTCTAGCTTCCTCAAGCCCTACTGTCCTGCAGGCTGCCTTTCTGCACTGCCAGAAACATTCCCTCCCCAGTGTGTTGTGCCTGTCGATGTCCTGACAAGCCTTGTTGCCCTTGCAGGTCAACACAGGTGTGTGGTTGGAGGCAGGTGCCAGGCACTAGCTCTCTGGGCCATTCGGCCTCATGGGTGGGAGGATATGTTAGACTTACTTCTCACTGGCCTATTAATGATTGGCAACTCTGTGTCATCAGGAAGACGATCTTCAGGGTTGTTTGCCAGTGGGTGCTTCTGAGCCCAGGTGCTTCTGAGCAGCCCCTAAGGCAGGGTCTACCTGTCAGGAATTATTGGTTGGAGACTAGGAGAGAGCCTCAAAGCATGAGGAGACTGGAGAGTTGGGGCCTTGTGTTCCTGAGGGGCTGTGTTCTGTTGAGGGTGCCTGTAGAGGCAGTTCATCCTAGTTCTGAGCTTTGTAATTTACTGGTGGGGCCAGACGTGGGGAAGCCTGACCAGATTTGCAGCAGGGTCCACAGGGAAGACTATGGGAAAGGATCAGTGTTTGCTCTCAGTTACCTGGTCTGTAAAATAACAATGACTGCACAATGTTGCCCAGGGTTGTCTTGAACCCGCTGACTCAAGTGATCTCCAGCCTCAACCTCCCAAGTAGCTGGGATTACAGGTGTGCACCACTACGCCCAGCTATTTTTTGAGACTAGGTCTTGCTATGTTGCCCTGGGTGGGTCTTGAACCCATAGACTCAAGGGATTCCTGGTCTCGGCCTCCCTTCCTAGGCTGGGATTAAAGGCACGTGCCACTGTGCCTGGCCAAAAATGATTATGCTTAATCTAATATTTTTTTGTTTTTGTGTTGAAGGATTTTGGGATTATTTTAGTCCACTATCTTATGGGACCTGTAAATCGGTGCATTCTATTTATGTGAAGAAGCTGAGTGCATGGAGGATTAGCCAATATCAACCACCAAGTTAGTGACTGAGTTGACGTCACAAAGAACTAATCCTAATATGTATATAAAATAATATTTCAATCTTTGGGTAATTGAGGGTCATACACTTGGTTTCCTGAAAGTGTGTCTGTCCCTTAAACATTTACAATATATAAAATATTATTCATCCATCCATTCCTGTCCATCTACCCACCCACTTACCCACCCATTCAGTCCTTCCTTCACATAGGTGTTTGGTGTGCTGCCTCTGACCATGCATGGATGTGGTATAAGGGAGGCACTTTGTCTACTAAAGGAGCTCACAGTATAGTGGGAGAGGGAAGCAACTGGAGTCTAGTGCAGGATTAGAAGGCATTGCTGGGTGAACCCAAGGGAGTGTTAAACAAATAGGGGAGCATCAAGATAAAGGAGATGATTGAAAGGCCTGGTTGTTATAATGTTATACCTAAGATCAGATGTTGAGAGTGGGATTAAGTTTGCCAGGCATAGGTGGAGGGGTTGGGGAGAGCATTTTCCTCTTTGGCCTTGGCCTGAAGGTGCCTGGAAGTCTGACTGTTCCCATGACTACAGGCACCTTGGTGACCCTGGGAGTAGAGGCAAGATCAGAAAGGTCATGGAAAGTCATGTTTGGACTTTTTCCTGAGGAAAAGAAGTTGATGAAGGGAGAGAAGTTGATGAGGGGTACGACAGAAGCTGTGGGATTTGGCCAGGTAGCCAATTTTAAAGCATCGTTACAGTAATCCCAGCCCAAGACAACTGGCATTGGGGTGTAGGTGGGAGGGACTCAACTATCTGGGGAGATCACAGTGTCTGTGCCTTTTCTGTATCACCAGTGTCCAAAGGTACCACGGATACATCAGCTCTTCGGCCAAATGCCCACCCAGGACAGTCAGGTCAGTTTCACTGTCTTCCTTTATGTGAGGCAGAAATAGGCTGAGTGACTGTTCTCTACGAGAAACTCACTGCCTCCCTTCTCCACCTACAAAGTGGTTGAGGTGTGGGTCTCAAATACTTGTCCTGAAGAACATGGAACAAACCCTAAAACAGCTGCTATGGCTCCATGGTTGGCCTCTGGGAAGGTGGACTGTTAGTGGGGCGGCTGACCATCCACTCAGCTTCTTCCTGCCCTGCTTCTTAACTGCCCAGGAGCACTCTCCTGTGTTCAGGAAATGTTTACTTTCCTTTTACATGGTTACTTAAATGACAGCTTCTCAAAGTAGGCAAGACATAACTGGGTGACTGTTGTCATTGGCCAGGAAATTAGGGCCTGTTTCCCATGTGCTGGCCCATGAAGAAATGAACCATTTTAGGGATATGAAATGATCTACAGTAAAAACATAAATCCATAAATGTTTACACTTGTGTTTATTTAAGCCTAAAGATGATTTGCTTAAAAAACAGCCACATAAATTGTGAAAGTAGAAAAGTCAAGACTAAATTGAGACAACAAATCAGATTTATGGCCAGGCCAGATAATGCATTTTCAGTGCATTTGTCACCAGGTAGGGGACTGGTTTACAACTGGGAAGGGGCGTGACTAGTTCTTGGGCTTGCTTCAATGTCCTCCCAGATCAGAGGACACGTGAGAAGGATGCCTTCTCTGCATGTGTGTCTGTACGTCTCTGTGTTTGTGTGTGGTGAGGCCTGCTTTTTCATTTTGTTGATCTGAAGTCATGGAGGACAGTGTGCTGGCTGCTTGGATATGCAGGCCTGGGCAAAACATAAAACTGCTCCAGAAGATGATTTCGCTAACATGAGTCCACAGAAAGCCCTGATGATACATAATGTTGATGCCTCTGAGTCAGATTTTCTTGTAATATTTTTCTCCTTGGAACTTGAAATGATCTAACAACTAAAACTGTTGGTTTTAGTTGCCTGTTCTATATCTCTGGAATGTAACTTTTGTGAAGGGTTTGTCTCTTGTTTTGCCTGCCACCTGCCCTAGAAGGCCTGGTGCATGGTCATTGCTGCATGAATGACTGAATGCAACCGCAGTATGAGGCCTGCCCTGCCAGGTGTGGTTTTTACTCAATGCTGCCTTCTGTGCAGGGGCTCCATGTCTGGGTCAGGTTGCTTTTATGTTACCAGTGTTTTCCCATGGGGCTTGCTGGAGACATTTGCATGGCAGAGACATATCCCTGACCCTACCAGCAGGGCCTCTGAGAGGCCAACACACTGCTTGTTCCAGTGGTGTGGCTCCGGGACTGCAGTGTCTTGCTTTAATGTAAGTGTGGGTGGGAGCAGCCTTCCCAGTAGGCTAAAGGTAGGGGCATAAAAGCTGCCCAGGACTGGAGTCTGCGATGTGGCAAGAAGTTGAATTGACTGATCCCTCCCACCAGAGTCAGTACCTGGTCTCACCTGGCTCATTGTCTACGCAACTGAAGGAGGCTGAAGGACGACTTTTGCAATATCCAAATGTTGTACCACATTTTATCTGAGGAAACTTGAGACACAGAAGGTCAGAGAAATTGCTCAAAGTTGACTTTCCAGTGGCAGGTGCCCGAAGTAACTCTTCAAAACTGTTGCTCTCCTACTGAGCCATATTGCCTAGACCCTCCAAGCATGGCAGTCTTGGGCAAGAGCCTGAATTCCCCCGTGGGATGTCTCTGGATGTCTTTGATTGGCAGCCTGGACTCAGGTCCAGGACTCAGGTCAATTTTCTGTGGCTAAGGGGTAGAGCAGAGTGACCTTTGCAGAGTCTGCCCTATGCCAGGTTTCTTCCTGATTTTTATTTCTTCTCCTCCTCCTCTGCTTGGCCCGGAACTGGCAAGGGTAACTTGCATAAAAATGCCCTGCCTGTTGGTGAGTTTGACCACTGGGGTCACTGGTGGAGATGGGGTTATGAGATGGGGTTATCACCCACTGGGGTAATAGTCCCCTATCTTCTTTGTGCTGAACTGTTTACAAGGTGCTTCCTAGCTTCCTCCCACCCCCAGCCTTGAGGACTGTTGCTCTCCTGGGGGCTGGCTCCATGGCCATGTCCTATGTGACCTCAGTCCCACCCATGCCCTTGACATGCACCAACTGGTATGAACTGTGTGCTGTTAGGATGGGAAAAGCCGGAGGAAGTGTAGGAGCTGGTGTGTGTCTGCAGTCTGGGAGGAGGGGTGGTCTGCAATGAAGAGGCTGCAGAGGGTTCAGGGAAGAGGGTGTGGTCTGCTGAGCTCCCTTGAATTACAGGTACCATGATGCATCGCAGACACTACCCGATTGGTTCCTGACATTAACCCTAGAACATGGGTATTATTGTATGTTTGTGTGGATGTGGGGCAGTCTGGTTTCTACCAGATAGTCTGGACTCAAAATGGCACTGCAAAACCTGGGTTAATTGGTCACAGCACAGCCTGCACAGGATCCTGTGCAGCCAGGGCAGGACCTGCTGCCCCACACAGCACCCTGACCTTGTGCAAGCCCCTGGGTCAAGGACCTGGGACTTCTCTGCATACAAATGACCCCCGCAAGCCCCATAGAGCGGCATCAGTGTCATAAAAGCAGCCTGACCCAGACATGTAGCCCCATGGAGAGGCACAGCAGCCAGCAGGTAGGCCTCATGCAGGACTGCACTTGGTTGGTCAGTCACAATGACTGCACAGCCTCAGCCAGTGCAAAACACAGCACTGACCTGGGGTGACCCGGCTGCTTCTCACTGCTGCCTAGCTGGGGGGACAGCAGAGGCTACTCTGGAACAAGCCGTAATCGTAGGCATACGCACTTGCACTGGGAGACTAGCCCACCCTATGAGAATTTTGACTGGTATGGGTTATGGATGCAGTAGGTAGAATGGACACGGAGAATTTGAAGATGTTGAGAACCTTGTGTTGGAGGCCTTTTGAGGTCCATCTATGGATAAATGTGGAAAAAGTTGCTTTATGAATTTAATACATCAGCATCATTTTTCTGTATAGCTCAAGCTGTCTACCTCCACATCTTACTATAAAATATAGGTGCCAGGAGGCAGGCCATTTTATATTTGTGAACATTTCTGTATCTCCTTATGACACCCACATAAATATTGTTAAAGGATAGAAGCTTTAGTCTGAAACATTCTTGCAACCAAGAATGTTGGAGATAGTGCTTCCTGGCTAGTGTAGCCCCTGGCTAGTTTACCCCCAGGACTTCTGTACTCCCTGGCTGGTGTGTCCCCTGACTGGTGCATCTCCTGGCTGGCGTACCCGCTGGCTGGTGTATCCCCTGCCTGTGTACCCCCTAGCTACTATACCTCTTGGCTGATCTATTTCCTGGTAAGACGTGTAAGAAGGCAGAGCTATAGTACTGTGATGGGAGAGAGTAGTTGCAAGTACTTGATTACATGTATTGGGTGGGCTGGGAGGTTTCCTGAGAATGGGTAGGGAAGCTGGGAGTAGGGTAGAAACTTAGGGGCCAATATTCAGTCACAACAGACAGAAGGTTGGAAGCCTGTTCTGGGGAAGAGGAGGCTGGGCTCATGTGTCCCTATGTGCTGGACTCTCCATGCTGTTCCTTTCATCCAGGGCACCTCAGCAGGTACTGGATTGTTATTCTTACTGTTCCCTGACAGAGAGGAAGCCAGGGCTAGAAGAGGAGGGTTATCAGGCCTTGGAGTGAGAGGCATCTTGGAGTGCAACAGGGGCCTGGTTGACCTGTGGTCAATGCCATGGAGAATCTATCTGCACCTAGGGAGCAGAGAGGCAGTGGCAGCCCTGCCCAGCGGGTTGAGTATCCATGAGGCACTGCTGTATGGTTGACCTCTGTAGCCAGGGGTAAAGCCACTAGATGGAGCCACCACCCTGTTTTGCATCCATGATGGCCTGTGACTACTGCGCAGAATTGCTGGAGCATCTTGGAGGTGATTGATGTATACAGCTTAGTGCCTGCAAACTGGAGCAACCACTGTGAGCACCGGCTGTGACTGCTGTTAGTGGGGAACACCTGCACCCTGCTATGTCCGGCTCCTGCTCTGGCCTTGTAGAGTCCAGGAGGGGATGATTCCCTCAGGTCTTCCTCAGACCTATACTAGTCTCTCTGATAGTCCTTAGGCATTCTTCCTAGAACCTGCTTCTGTGGGTGGTGCCCAGGGATGCTTAGGATGGGACTGGACCTTCATTTGAATGAATATCTAATTTCCCAAACACCTGAAGTGAACTCTGATGTTCCTATTTTCTGCAGATAATAAAGTAACTGCCCTAAATCAGTTTACTTGCGAGTCTTGTATTCCTGAAAAACTGTCTTTCCTATGTTTTATTGTGCTATAAGTTACATGCTGCATCACACTTACTGTAGATACCATGTTGCATTGATTGTTAAGTCCTATGTTGTACTGACGGTAAACACTGTTATTTTGACTGTAGTCACTGTGTGGCACTGTATTGTGTTTTATATACTGTACTGTGTTCTATCACAGCCCTTCAAAAGCACTGTACCTTTTTGAATTGATATGACCTGGGTTCCATTCCATGCATGAGATGCAATATACTAGTGACTATGTGGTTGATCGGGCAAGGAATGAAAGAAAAACTTTGGGGTGCACAACAAGCATGCTGTGGTGTTTTAGATTTCTCCTTGGGTGAAACAAACTGATTTGAGGGGTCTCCAAAGAACCAGGTTCTGCCAGTCCTGGGTCATATTTGTCTGGAGGAAATAAGCCCTGGTGACTAAGAGCAAAGAAAATGACTATTGTTAGCTTTAACACATAGTCCCAGGCCATGAGTCTTTGTAAGGAAGCATCCAACAATTTTCTAGGAAAGTAGGGTAGATGAAACTACTTGGACTTGGGGGATACACAGATCCCTGCATTGACTTGGGCATTGTTTGCAAGCATTCAGGAGTGGTGATGATATACGGGGTGCTATCTCACAGTCACCACTCAGCATCAGTGAGCACTCAGGACCACTAGGAGACACCTTAGGAGACAGCACCTTAGGAGACAGAGAGTTGAGTACTCACTGGCCTCTTCAAGGGAAAGTTGGGGCCTTCCAGTAAATGGTGGTTCTTTTCTCTGGCACACCTCTTTGCAAGGGGCTGCCCCTGAGAATAGATTTTGGCATACTTCACCTTTCGTTCATGCTTAATCTTAGCCTTTTTTGTCTAGCTGTTAAAAAATTTAATTTTTTAATTTTAATATTTGAGGTTACATTTTTGTTTTTCCATATGTGCGCATATTCCACTTACGGAGTTAGGAGTTGTGGCAAAAGAAACTGCATCTGACCTGCTGTAGACTACAGGACAACAGTAAGGAGAAGGTAAAGATGAAGGTGAAGCTTGTTTATTGTTATAAAAGAAAACATAACTCCTCAGGAATCTTAATAGAGTTTTTTACACTCAAATAATAGACACTATGATACAAAATTATAGGAGTTTTGACTCTAGTCCTGACCTAACTTTCAGAAGTAGGGATGAGACAGTTATGTAAAACAAACCCTACAAATATATAAAATTTACTAGCTTTGTTGTAAAAGATTTTAATATATCAGAAAGCCTGCTTTAGTGACATGCTAGTCCTACCAGAAAATAATCCCCAAACCCTTTTGTCAGCAACATGCTGACAGCAGTGTGTTGGCCAGCCAACTCAAAACTAGACTTGTGTGTGCCAGTCCATATGTGTCTCTGAGACTAAAGTCCTGGGCGCAGGTGACTCCTACTGCCAGGGACCTGCTTCCCTCAGTTACCTGACTTGTGTCCACCTGATCAGGAGGGCACAGCATGGCCTGAGAAACCCAGGAAGTGTGGTCTGGGGGGTTAACTGTACCAGATATTCAGTATTTCCTACGCTGTCATCCTCCACTACCCCACACTCAGGAGACCCTCACATCTAACCAGACTACTCTTCTCACATTTGACTCCTGGTGACCGGAATGAATTTTCTCCTTTAGCCAAAGTACACACAATATTTCAAATATTTTTGTTTTTGCACTTAAATATAAAAATACTGCTCTGCTTTGTATTATAAATAGAGGATCATGCAGTAAGAACTTTTTCCTCTAAGGCAGGTTCATTCATCTGTCTACACTGGGCTGTCTTCAGGCCTGGAGGCACCACCCAGGAGCAGGTACTTCCCTGCCAAACTCTTTCCTACTCCCTCTTCTCCTCATTCTTGATTTCAGTAGAAAGTTGTTTATAACCATGTAAGAAATAGAACCACCTGAGTGCCTCCCAAGAATGAGAATCATAACCCTTCCCCTGTCCTTCCCCCTTTCAGCTGCTTGAGAAAAAAAAACCCTCTCCCTCCATTTATAAAAATGTGTCCTCTATCCCCCTTGGCATGGCATTCTTATGACTTCTCAGTCTCTGAAAGGTCTCCTTCATGTACTTTGGGCCATGTGCTTCCTCCCTCATGGCCTTGTGTTAGAGTTGGTGTTAGTTGCTTAGTGTCCATTGTACATTTACAGGTGTGGTTTAAATTGCTCTCTCTTGGCTTTGGTTGTGCTTTAAGACTTTTCAAAAATACCAATTTGTTGGGTCTTTGTGGAAGAAGTCCTGCAACATGGCAGAAAGATGATACATATCACTGTTAGACCTGTCAGACTGCAAAGTACTAGAGCCATCAAATTCCTGTCAGGCAATTTTTCACTATACTTGGGCTCACTTTCCAGGGACTGGACTTGCAGCCCAGGCCTTCATTCTCTAGTAGTACTGACCCAGCTATACATAACTTGAACATTCTTACCTTGAGGTAGGGACATATGTACCTGCTTAGATACCTTTGTTTGGGTGGTGACTTGCTGAATGATCATGGTAGAAAGTATGCCAGTCACAAAAGGTCAAGTGTGTCATTGGTGAGGCCGTTTTGATCTGCCTACTTGCCTGCTTGCCTGCCCATCCGCCTGCCCACCCATCCACCTGCCCGCCTGCCCATCCATTCATTTATTTTCACATTGTTGGTCATGGATTAGAAGAATTAACATCATCAAAATAGCCATCTTGCCAAAAGCAATCTACAGATTCAATTCAATCCTAAAAAACATTCCAATTCCAATTCCAATTATTCTTTAAAGACATAAAGCAAAAGTTACTGAAATTCACGTGGGATAATAAAAGACCTTACACTAAATGAAAGCCAAAGCACTCCTGACCAAAAAAAGAGAATAGAGGTGTTTCACTCCCAAACTTCAAATTATATTACAAGGTTATAATAATTAAAACAGTACAGTACTGAATAAAAACAGACACATGGATTGTTGTAACAGAACTGAATGCCCAGAAATAAAGCCACACATGAATGGTCAACGAATTTTTGACAAAGGGGCTAAAACTACAGTGGGACAAGGATAGTCTCTTTAATAAATGGTGCTGGGAAAACTGGATTGCTAAATGCAAAAAAAATGAAGCTGTATCACTTCATTATACCATATACAAAAATCAACTCAAAATGGATAAAAGACTTGGATATAAGACCTGAAACCATAAAGTACATAGAGGAAAATATGGGTAAAACACCACAAGAATTACACTTCAGAAACTTCAAGACATCTACAGATACTAAAAAAATGAAGGAAAAAAAACACCTGGGACTACATCAAGTTAAAAAGCTGTGTACAGCAAAAGAGACAATAACCAAAGCAAAAAGAAACCCACCGGATGGGAAAAAAACTTTGCCCCACGCACAAGTGATAAGAGCTTGATAACAAAGTTCCTTCTTCACATGAGTGGTATTTATGTTTCTCCTCCCTCTGTGTCCCGTGCTGGTACACACACTCTTACACCCCCACACAATTATAACATGCTCACACACTGACTCACATGCTCCCAGCCCCCCCTCCTTGCCCCCTAGGGTGTGGAGGCTAGCCCCTGATGCTGAAAGCTCTCCCAGTTCCACCTCTTGTAGGATGCAGTTGCACATCTGAAGCACTTGGAAACTTCTTTTACTTTCTTCTAGTTTTTTTTTAGAATAAGTATTCTGAATTGTATATAGATGTAAAAGGAAGTTTATGATGAACATCTGTCTATTCACCATCTTGGCTCTGGCAACTGTTATGTGTGACTTTGTCACATTCGTTTAACAATAATTGTTTTTGCCTGAGCTTTGAAAGTTTATCTCTGAATTCCTCTTCCTCTCTTCCCCTCTCATTTTGCTTTCTCTTTCCTATATCAGTATGGACTCAAATTTCTGTTTTGTTAATTTTGTTATAGAATGAATTTTAATCATTGTTTTTTTCTGTTGCTCCTGCTACCCAGAGTTGTCCAACAAGAACTCTTTCAAATTGACTTCTGAGTCCTTTGATTTAACATTTCTTGGTTTCATATCTGATGAAGAGTCTGGGTACCATCTAACTTTCCCGCCGAGGCCTGGAACCGGCCATTTCTCCAAGAGACCTGATAGATGGGGGGTATTTAAAAAACCAAGAACTATACTTGGGTGTGATCATTCCTACAGGGACATCAGTTTCTAGGCACTCTAAAAGGACAGAGGAAGGAAATCTATATTTAAAACTATGAGTTTATAACTATTTTAATTTCCAATTTAGCATGACAGGTTTTTAGTTTTACCTTTTATATTTGTATTCTTTTCCATTACAGTAAAATTTTTGATTTTTGACTACATTAACATAAATGTTTTTCCTAATTCACACACATACATATATATTCAAAATAAATACATATATATTCAAAACTAAAGCTGCTTAGTGCAAAAACAACATCACTCCAAAGGGTTGTTTTCTTTGGTAATTCATATATTTGATATACACTTAGGATCATGTTTTACTTTGTCTTTAATTTTAGGGATTTCTTTTTGTTTTAACCACATATTATGTATAAATAAGTAAATAACTTACATCTTCAACCAGTGGCATCCTGTCAAGAGTATTTCAGAGATCAAATCTCTTTCCTACAAATTTCATTAGTCTATGTATCCAGTAAGATGCAAGAGCAGTGAAAATGCTTGTGTGGGATTTGTATAAGATTATACTTAAGCTTATCGCTCTTAGACATGAATAGCTGCTGTCCTAACTTGTGGAGAAGGCTAGATTAGCTTACCTGTGCTTCCTTAACTTTCTATAGGTGGTAGCTGTGCTGTGCAAAATACCTGCCTTAATGCAATAGGGCCAAAGCCAATTTAACTATTGTATAAGTGGACTCCAAAGCCCCTGGATCCTGGCAATAGGAAAAAACCTTTCCAAAGCAAAACCCTGTACTGAAAAGAAAAAGAACGAATCCTGACCATTGATTCTATTCCAAGCATAGCTCCTCCCAGTGCTATGAATGTTGAGAGAAGATTAAGAGAAGTCTCTGGGGGAGACAGCCTTTTGTGGAAGACTTAGAAAAACATACACTGCTCAGTCTCCTGTAATCAGGACTGACTTGCTAGTCTGTTCATAGTGCAAACCATGAATTGTCAGGCATTTCTGTTTCTGCCCACACCCCCAAATAGCTGAACCTGAATACCAGAGCTGAACTATGTTATTAGTCTGGGAATACAAAGGACACCTTAACTGAGAAAATGGATTAGGAGAAGGGATCGTTTTAGAGTCTCCTCTACCCAATTCAGGCATCTACAGCTCCTAATAGGTTTTAACTCTTGGTCTTTCCTAGTAGCATCCCTGTGGTACCCTGGTGCCTTGGCTCCTGGTTCCTGCCCCATCTGGCACTAGAGTGCTGGTCATCAAAAAAGTGCACACACATTCATCTTTGAAGCAATTGATGCCTAACAACTCTTATACACTATAATCTGTGAATGTTATAAAAGGTCAGCTCAAAAGACAAAGAAAGAAAGTTCTTTTTCTCAACCAATCCATGAATGAGGACTCAGAAATATACCACAAATGATAGAATAATTCCTTCCCCTCAACCCAGGAGAAATCCAATTCCTGACGAGGTGTTTAATATAAAGTTATAATTGAAACATTGGCTAAATTGTTAAAATGATTTTAGACTCTGAATTACAAGAGTAAATAACTTATTTTAACTTACTCTGAGACCTGTTTTTATAGACATAGCTTATTTGGTAGAGTCTGAACAAAGAGAACCAAACAGCCTTGAACTGAGCTCCAAGTCTGGCTAAAGTCTGAAGATATGGGGATGGACATCTACTCAGAGCTAGGGGACCACCAGCAGAAATGCGAAACTCTAATATCTGAAGAAAAGAATCTTTAATGCATGTATGGATTTCCCTATGACTAGCCAATGACTTTAAGTTCGCATTTATTTGTCCTTAACCCTCTTTTCACCAAAAAGTTAACTGTTACTTCTGTTCAATTTGGTATTAGAGGTTTTAGCCATAGCATTCAGACTATAATTAGATATAAAATGTATTCAGACTAGAAGGAAGTGAAAACTACCATTCTTTGCAGATGATACATATATAGCAAACCCTAAGACTCTGTGAAAAGATTATTAGAAACAATAAGTTAATACAATAAAGTGATAGATTACAAAATTAACACAAAATCCTATTGCAATTTCGTAGACAAATGATTTATGGAATGGAAAAGAAAAGTCCATTTGCAATCGTACAAAAAATTAACTTGGACAAGGAGGTCAAGGACTTACACAATAATTCTAAAACACTACTAAAAATATAGTATATGACATGAAGTGATGGAAAGGTAGTCCATGTTTACAGATGGGAGGAATTAATATATTCAAAATTACTTTTTTTAAAAGTAATGTATAGATTTCATGTTCTCACTAAAACTCCAATGATATTCTTCAAAGAAATAGAATGAAAATATTAAAATTTATAAAGAAGCATAAAACACCATGATTAGCTTAGGCTGATTTTAAAGTAAATTATAAAGAAATGATAATAAAACAGTATGGTTTGGAATAAAAATATAGATACAGCTCACTGGAACAGAATTCACTAATAAATTCCTAATTCATGACAAAGGATCTAAGACCATATAATTGAGAAAGGAGAGTTTCTTTAACAAATGGTACTGGTAACACTGGACAGCCACATGTAAAAGAAAAGTTGTATCACTTCCTAACTTCATGCACAAAAATTACTGCAAAATGGATTAAATAATTGTATATAAAATCCTCAACAGCATTATTGACATGTTTTATAACATCAATGATAGAGATATCTTTGGAGATTCTACCGTACTTTGTTGTAGGGTAGCAAAAATAAGGAAGCATAGTAAAAATAAGCAACGGAGACTACTTGTAACTAAAAAGGTTTATACACCAAAAGAAATTATTAGCAAATTAATAAGAGAGTCTACCAAGTGGGAGAAAATATTTTTATATCACACAACTGACAAGGAGTTAAAAGCCAATGTATGCAAACTCATCTAACTTAACAAACAGGTGAGCAATCCAATTTTAAAAATAGTTGTTATATATGAATACACAATTTTCTGAAGAAGATATCCAGGGCCAAGAGATACGTGAAAATATGCTTATCATAACTTCTAATAAGGGAATTGTAAATGAAAACCACAGTGAGATATCATCCTATGTCAGTGAGAATTCAAAATGGCCATACTACCAAAGGCCATCTACAGATTCAGTGCAATTCCAATAAAGATCCCAGTGACATATTTTAAAGAGATAGAACAAAAATTACTGAAATTCATATGGAACAACAAAAGACCCTGAATAACCAAAACCCTTTTGACAAACAGAAGAGAGAACGGAGGTATTACTATTCCAGACTTCAAACTGTGTACTACAAAGTCATAATACTTAAAACAGCATGGTACTGGTACAAAAACAGACAGACCAATGGATCAGAATCAAATACCCAGGAATAGTCTACGGCCATACCACCCTGAACGCGCCCGATCTCCTCAAATACCCAGGAATAAAACCACACATATATGGTCAATTAATCTTTGACAAAGGGGCAAAAAACATACTCTGGAACAAAGATAGCCTCTTCAGTAAATGGTGCTAGGAAAACTGGATCAAAACTTGTGGGAAAAAAATGAACCAGGACAACAACCTCACACCCTGTACAAAAATTAACTCAAAATGGATAAAGGACCTGGAAGTGAGACCTGCAACCATAAAATACATAGAAGAAAACCTGGGCAAAACCCTTCATGAATTTTACCTCAGAAATCCATTTGGGGAAACAACTACAGCCGGCAGAAGGAAAACATAAACAGCTGGGACTATATAAAACTAAAAAGTTTCTGTTCAGCAAAAGAGACAATATACAAAACAAAAAGAAACCCAATTGACTGGGAGAAAATTTTTGCCCTCCAGACAAGTGACAAGGTTCTGATAGCAAAGATCCACAAAGAGCTACAGCTCAATAAAAACAAACCAAAAAACCTACTCAAAAAATGGGGAGAAGAACTAAAAAGACACTTTTCACCAAAGAGGCGATACAGATGGCTAATAGGCATATGAAAAAATGCTCCACATCACTAATAATCAGGGAAATGCAAATTAAAACCACACTGAGATCCCATCTTACACAAGTAAGAATGGCCCATATAAATAAAATGGACAACAACAAATGTTGGTGTGGATGTGGAGAAAGAGGTACTCTCTTACACTGCTGGTGGGAGTACAAACTGGTCCAGCCACTATGGAAGAGTGTGGAGAACCCTCAAACAATTGAAAGTGGACTTACCATTCGACCCAGCAATCCCACTACTAGGAATCTACTCAGAGGACATGAAAACATTAATCCCAAAGGACACCTGTACGTGCATGTTCATTGTAGCCCTGTTTACAGTTGCAAAGAATTGGAAACAAACCAAATGCCCCCAAACAGATGATTGGCTAAAAAAAGTATGGTACACATACACGATGGAATACTACGCATCCATCAAGGAGGACAAACATGTCATTTGCCGCAACCTGGATGGAACTAGAAAGACTCATATTAGCAGAAATAAGTCAAAAAGAAAAAGAGAAGTGCAGGATGGTCTCACTTATATGATGGATATAGGGAAAATCAAACAAACAAATAAGAAAGAATGAAAACAACCAATGGGACTGAACCATGGAGTGAGAGAGGAGGAGGGGGAAGAAGGTGCGGGAGGTGAAGAGCACAAAAGATCAGGATAGTTAACAAATGTTAGTGAAGTGGGAAAGCCCAGGGGTACACAATAATGGACTAATGTAATATAAAAATAAATATGCATATATATGCAAAAAAAAAAACCACAACAAACATTTACCACATATCAGAAGAGAACCATGGGCCAAACAACCAACAACTGAACATCAACTTAACCAACCAACAAATTGCAGAAAAATGGGAGATAGAGTGACTGGAGGGGGGATACGGAGGGGGAATACGGGGGGAGGAGGAGGGATCAATTAATGCACAATTGTGACAAATCAATAAAATGAATTAAAAAAAACTTATTTTTTTTAATAGTTCAGGTATTTGAGGGTTGAAGCTGTGCCATCTGTGGGGCCATTTGGGCCCTGCCCCCACGCAAGGATGTGCTGGTGCATGGTCCATGGCAAGGGGCTGGAGGTAGGGAAGGGAGGGTTTAGAACATCCCTTCCACTTCCCTCTCACTCCAGTTAGTTCCCAGGAGACAAAGAGCACAAATAATGCAAACTCCATCATAGAATGGGTGAGGGATCAGGCAAATGTCTAGCCCACACATCTGAGAAGGATGCAAGAGATAGAATATCGAGAGAACCAGTGCATGCAGGACTGGAAAAACAGTTTTGGGAACAAGCTCTCCTGGATTCACCTACGTGTTCACCTGCACTGGATGAGCCAAAATCCTATTTCCGAGATGCCATCTAAAGAGAGCAAGGTGCCCCTCACCATTTCATGGGAGAGGAAGGCCACAAGTCAGGGCATCAGCCTCACAACAAAGCAACAAACAGAGGGAGACAAGATGATTTACAATGACCATTCACAGATGCCTGTATCCATGGAGAAACTTCTTCAACAAAGACAGGGGGCAGGGCCCCCTAAACCAGAGGCCAGAAATATAAGGCAAAGAAGCAACAAAATAACACAGAATGGAATGAAGAGACAGCCAACAATGAGAAAGCATTGACAGACTGCAAATAAGAATAGACTGGCTGCCCAATGCAAGGTATGACTGAAAACCTACCAGTAGGATTTACCATGTCCCAAAATCACAGTCCCTCACCCAGTAAAAGAACACTATCACAGGAAAGAGACTAATGGACTTAACACAGATTTAATAAATAACAAGAGAGGCATCTGAGTGAATGAAGAGAGGGCATCAGGGGGAGGGGGAGGTATCCCAAAAGCCATTTACCGATGTAGAGATTTAAAGAATTAAAAAAAAAATTCAGGTTTTTTCCTTAAATTTGTTATTTATCAGGAGTGACTGAAATAAAAAAAATAACTGAGTTCCAGTGTTATCACGATCATGTAATTATTCTCATAGAAATGGCTGTAAGAGAAAACTGATGAATATTACTGCTTCCCATTGTCAACCAGTAAGTAGTTGCTGCTGATAAATAGACAGTGATTTGTCAAGAAATGTTATATCTAACTACAATATGCCTGCTCAAAGGGGAAAGGGAAACCTAGGAAATAACTTACATGCACTTCTTGATATAATCATGAGACAAGCAGCATCCATACCTCTAATAACACTGGACCACGCACCCTTAAAAAAAAAGGCTTTGGTTCCTTTATCACAAGTGCTCTTCTTCCAGCAGTGAGTCAGGCTTGTGTAAGCGATATCATTTTCTTTGTTTCCTGACTGCATCACCATGTGGTGATGCCTGTCAAATGGCTTAGGAAGTCAACCCAGTGAAAGCTGTGACCAACTGTGTGATCATTCAGATGATGAAGGTGTAAGTGATAGAATCTGGAAGAATTCCCTTTGTGGTGTCATAGGTACCAAGTAGGAAGCTTCATCAATGGTAATACCTGACACAAACTTGTGAAAGCCTTGATACAGACCCCTAATTCCATCAGTTTAGAAATCTTAACCAGGAAGCAACCCAGACCTTTGAATTCCCTTTTAGCTCTAGTCTTATACACATCAGTGACTAGATGGGTACAAGCAAAATCAAGAGGACACACAAAACACAAGGACATGGCCCCAGGAGCCTCATCTGATGCCAGATTCCCTGCAAAGTAGTGCCCAAATGGAGTTCTCTTGTCCACATCACACAGGAAGATGTATTTATCTTTGAAGACAAAGTTGAGAGCCTAGGTCAGTAAGTATCTGATGACACTGGTCAGGTTATCACATCAGAAAGACAGGACTACCTGCTCCTTGCTATTTATGGTGCTTTGTTTGCTGAATGCTGCACCTACAGCTTGATGGGTAGATGGATGCCACTGTGGTCCTGGAGATGGCTGGCCATTGCACCTACCAGGAAGTTGGAGGTGAAAGAAACAGCAGCATCTGTCATGTTGAAAAGAAAGAGGATAAGGAAATGGCCTGCGGTCCTGTGCTCAGAATCACTCTCAACAACAAGTGTTGGAAAGGATGTGGAGAAAGAGGGATATTTATACATTTTTAGTGGGAATGTAAATTGGTACAGTCATTTGGGAAAGAGAATTGGACCTATCTTAAAAAACTAAAAATGGAAATACTATATGAACCAGAAATCTTATTTTTGGTTATCTATCTCCCTTCCTAGTACTAATCAGGCCCATCCCTGCTTAACTTCTGAGATCAGACAAGATCAGGTACATTCAAAGTGATATGGTCATGGATTGGTTACCTCTCTGAAGAACACAAAATGTCAACATGAAAAATTATATGCAATAAAGAAAAACATGTATTGCAGCATTTCTACAATAACTAGGATATGGAAGTAACCAAAGTCCCCATTGATAGAAGATTGTATAAAGGCGTTGTGGATGTGGAGCACCAGAAGTGAGGGCACCTCGCTGCTTCCCTCTGGAAGCATCAAGCTTCACACACCTAACACAACGGCAGTTGAGGGATGCATTTTCACCGATGAGTCAGCGGACAGTCAGAGGAAGGGAATTTCTTTCTCCAACCACCCAGGAGACATCTCTCATCTTCCGAAGAGTGGATCAGCCCAGGTGAGGCCTGGAGGTCAGCAGACATCCAGGGAGTGCCCTTTGTTCCCCAGTCACCTGGGAGACATCTCTCCGGAGGAGTTTGGATCAGCCCGGGTGAAGCCTGGAAGTCAGTGGACAGCGCGGGTAAGGGAGTTTTTTTCTTCACCCGCCTGGGAGACTTTTCTCCTCTCTAGAAGAGTTTGTATCAGCCCAGGTGAGGCCTGGAAATTGGTGGACAGTGCGGGTGAGTGCCCTTTGTTTCCCAATTGCCTGGGGAGGGGGCATCTCTCCTCTTAGGAGGAGTTTGGATTGCCTGGGTGAGACCTCGAAGTCAGCATACGGCACAGAGGAATGGAGTTTTATCTCCACCTGCCCAGGAAGCTTTCCTCCTTTCTGGAAGAGTTGGATTGGGTCAGGTAAAGCCAGTAAGTCAGTGAACAGTGGAGGGAGGAGAGTTGTTTTTTTCCCCCTCCACCTGCCAGGGAAGCATTTCTCCTCTCAAGAAGAGTCTAGATCAGCCCAGGTGAGACTGGGAAGTCAGCAGATAGTGCAGGACTCAGTGCTTTGTTCCCTGCCTGCCTTGGAGGTGTTCTTCGTTGCTAAAAGAGTTTGGGTCAGAGCATCCAACAGATGCAAGGAATATTCCAAGCAGAAAGGCAGAATTAACCACAATCTAATAGACTACAACATGCCAACCAATACTAGAGCAGTAGTTGCTGAATACGTAGAGCAAACCCGAAGAGAAAACATGGGAAGGAAGAAAAATACAAATACTCAAGTAAGCCTAAAGGGAAACAATTTATCAAAGGATAAACAATCTCCAGAAACCAACAAGGATGACATCAAAGAAATGCTCAATATGTCAGATAAAGAATTCCGACTCAACATGATAAAAGCACTCAGAGACAAGGGAAAGGGAAAACAAGATGCTAGAATCATTCAACGAGCTAAGAGGAGAAGTGGAAAAATATAAAAAAGAATGCAGCAAAAAGAATAATATCATTGATGAACAGAAGAGTGCAAATGAAACCCTAAATAAGAAACTGAAGGAGATAGTTTATAAGAGGAGTAATAGAAGTGCTCAAAAATGCAGGGAAAAACCATGAAAGCAGATTAGAAGAAATAGAAGAATGAATCAGCAAACTGGAGGATACAGAAAGAATGAAGAGAAAGAACAGAGAAATAAAGTAAGAAGACAGAAGAAAAAATCAGAGGTCTATCAGATACCTTAAAGAAAGGAAATATAGGAGTCATTGGAATCCCAGAAGGAGAAGAGAAAGACATAGGAAATGAAAGGCTTTTTAGTGCAATAATGGAAGAGAATTTCCTAAATCTGAAGAACAAAATTGAAAATAGACATACAGGAAGCAAAAAGGATACCAAAGTACTTTAATGAAATAAAAACCACAGCAAGACACATCATTGTAAAACTTCCAAAAGCCCAAGATAAAGAAAAAATAATGAGAATGACTAGAGAGAGGAAACAGATAACCTACAAAGGAAAACCTACTAGATTGACCTCAGATTTATCTTAAGAGACACTTCAAGCAAGGAGAGAATGGAGCCAGTCTTCAAAAAACTCTACGACAAACAGTGCAAGCCAAGAATACACTGCAAAACTGTCCTTTTATGAAGGAAAAATTAGAACCTTCTCAGACAAAAATCCCAGAAATTTGCTACTACCAAACCCCCACTCCAACAAGTCTTGCACAAAGCCTTAAGAATAAAGCCCTCAGAAGAATAAATAGAATGAAACCCAATTAGAACCTCAAAATGACCACCAGAAAGCCAATGTTAGAACCTCAAACATCAATAATCACTCTAAATGTCAATGGTCTAAACTCATCAATCAAAAGACATAGAGTTGTTAACTGGATCAAAGGACAGAACCCAACAATCTGCTGCCTCCAGGAAACACATCTGATCCCTAAAGCTAAGCATAGATTGAAAGTAAAAGGATGGAAAACAGTTCTACAAGCAAATGCCCCCCCCCCCCATGCAGGGGAAGCCATTCTTAAAGCAGACAAAGCAGATTTCAAATTAAAAACATGACAAAGGATAAAGAAGGTCACTACCTAGTGGTGCAGGGATCAACCCACCAAGAAGACATAATAATTATTGACATATATTCACCAAATGAGGGAGCACTAAGATTCATAAGACAGCTACTAGCAGAACTGAAACCAAATATTGGCAAAAACGCATAGGTAGTAAGAGATTTTAGCACTTCACTCTCACCAAAGGACAGATCAACAAAACAGAAACTACACAGGGATACAAAAACTTTAAGGGAAGACCTAAACCAAATGGACTTAATAGATATCTATATAGGACACTGCACCCCCAAGAAAAAGAATACACCTTCTTTTCAAATGCACATGGATCCTTCTCTAAAATTGGTCACATGTCAGGACACAAGGCAAACTTGAATAAATATACAAAGGTTAAAATAATACCAAATAAAATTGATGAGCCCCTTGCAAAGCTCACAAAGATAAGCTCACTGAAATAAGAGAAATTAAAAACAGACACAGTAGACACCAAAGGATAATCAGGGATTACAATGAACATCTGTATGCAAACAAATTCAGCAACCTGAATAAGATGGACAGATTCTTAGACAGATAACAGCCACCTAAAACTGAACAAAGAAGAAACAGAGAACTTAAACCAATCACAAGCGGCAAAATCGATGTAGTCATCAAAACTCTCCCAAAAAACAAGAGCCCAGAACCAGACAGTTTCACAAAATATTCTACCAGACATTCAACGATGAAATAATGTCTGAACTGCTAAAATTTTCCAAAACATTAAGAAGGAAAACTGTAAAACACATTCTACGAAGCAAACATCACACTCATACCAAAACCAAATAAAGACAACACTAAGAAAGAAAACTGTAGACCAATTTCCCTAGTGAACATGGATGTAAAAATCTTAAAATACTGGCAAATTGAATCCAATGATGCATAAAAAGCATTATTCACCATGACCAAGTGGGATTTATCCCAGAGGCACAGGGATGGTTCAACATCCAGAAATCAATTAATATAATCCACCACATCAACAAGGAGAAAACCAAGAACCATATGATCATATCAATAGATGCAGAGAAAGCAATCAATAAAGCTCAACATTCTTGATAAAAGCTCTTGAAATATTGGGGATAAAAGAAACATACCTCAACATAATAAAAGACATCTGTGACCAACCTATAACAAACATCATCCTAAATGGGGAAAAATTAAGTCATTTCAATTAAGATCTGGAACCAGGCAAGGATGCCCACTCTCTCCATTGCTTGTTAACATCATATTGGAAGTTCTAGCTAGGGCAATAAGGCAAGGGAAAAATATAAAAGGGATATATTATATATATATAATAAGGGATATATATAATAAGGGATATATAAAAATATAAAAATACATATAGGAAAAGAAAAACTGACAATATCATTATATGTAGATGATATGATTCTATATGTAGAGAACTCCAAAAAATCTACAGGAAAAACTACTTGAAACAATAAACTGATTCAGTAAGGTAGCTGGTTACAAAATCAACACACAGAAGACAGAAGCTTTCCTATATGCAAATAGTCAAGCAGTAGAAGAAGAAATTAAAAAAAACCATCTCATTTACCATTACCAAAAAAGTAAAATACCTGGGAATAAACATAACAAAACACGTGAAAGAACTATACAAAGGAAACTTTAAAATACTGCTAAAAGAGATAGAAGGAGACATAAGGAAATATAAAGACATTCCCTGCACTTGGATTGGAAGAATTAACATAATCAAAATGGCCATCCTACCAAAAGCAATCACAGAGTCAATGCAATCCCTATAAAAATTCCAATGACATTAAAAAAAATGGAATAAAAACTAATTAAATTTTTATGGAATAGCAAAAGACCTCCAATATCAAAAGCCTCCTGACCGAAAAAAGAGAAATCAGAGGTATTAATATTCCAGACTTCAAATTATACTAAAAAGCCATAGTAATTAAAACAGCATGGTACTGGTACAGAAACAGATAATCAGACCAATGGAACAGAACTGAATCCCCTGAAATAAAACCACACATATATAGTCAACTGATCTTTGACAAAGGAGTGAAAAATTTATGGTGGAACAAGGACAGCCTCTTCAATTAATGGTGTTGGGAAAACTGGTACAAGACATGCAAAAAAAAAAAAAATGGACCAGGACAAATTCCTCACACCTTGCAATAAAACCAACTCCAAATGGATAAAAGACTGAGATATAAGACCTGAAACCATAGAGTAAAACTTGGGCAAAACCCTCTACAGATTATGATTCAGAAATCCCTTTCTGGACACATCTACAGCTGGCAAAAATATGAAGGAAAACAGCTAGGACTACATCAAACTAAAATTCTGTAGAACAAATAAGACAACAGACAAAACAAAAACAAATCCAATGAAATGGGAAAAATTTTGCCCTCCACAAATGTGATAGGGATTTAATAACAAAAATCCACAAGGAACTCATATAACTTAGCAAAAACTAAACAAAAAACCCAGTCAAAAAATGGGGAGAACTAAAAAAGATACTTCTTCAAAGAAGAAATACAAATGGCCAACATGCACACAAATAAAGGTCAACATCATTAGTAATAAGGGAAATGCAAATCAAAACCTCGATGAGATACCACCTTACATCAATAGGAATGGCCCACATTAAAAAAAATTGAGTAACAAGTGCTGGCGTGGATGCAGAGAAAGGACGACTCTTACACTGCTGGTGGGAATGTAAATGTAAACTGGTCCAGTCATTATGGAAAGCAATGTGGTGGACCCTCAAATTAATGGAAAATGGAACTACCATTTGATCCAGCAATCACTTCTGGGAATCTACCCAAAGGAGACCTCAATGCTTATACAAAAGGACACCTGTACTCGGATGTTTAGTGCAGCACTATTTATAATTGCAAGGACATGGAAACAACCTAAATGTCCCAAGGTAGATGAATGGATGAAAAAATGTGGTATATATGCACAATGGAATATCATTCATCAATTAAAAATGACAAATTTGACGAATTTATGATAACATGGATGTAACTAGAAGTCATATTCGCAGAAACAAGTCAGAAAGAAAAAAACAGAAACCAAATGGTTTCACTAATATATGGTAATAAGAAAAAACAAGCAAAAGGCCAGGAGGAAGAGTCTAAAAAAGCTAATAACCAAACTAAAGAACACAACTTGGGGTGGGGATGATGGGATGAAGTGGTCAGGGAGGGAAGGTGGTGGGTGAGTCCAGGGAATACAAAGATGTGAAACATATATAAATAAACAAATAAATAAAATAAAAATACATTGGTATATATATATATATATATATAAAGGAATATTATTCAGTTATAAAGAATGGTGTTATACTTTAAAGCTAAATTGCAGGAACTTGATGATATACTATAGCTTATAGCTAAATGGAAGGAACTTGAAGGGATTATGCACAAAGAAGCAGAAAGATAAAAATAAATATTGGATTGTTTCATGTATATGAGTAATATAAGGGAACAAGGCAGAAAACCTGATAAAGCAAAATATTTGTTCACCAATTTAATGTTGATAAATAAAATGTTTCTGTGCTTAAGAAGTATGAAGGTTAGAAAGAATGAAAGAATGAAAGGGGGATAAGGGACAATGTTGTGGGAAAAAATATTTTCCTAAATATTAGGGGTAAACTCCATGGATCAGAATGAGACAAATTTTTCTCAGCATTGCACCAATAGTTTCTAATATAGTACCTGATACATGGTAGAAGCTGAATAAATATATTTTAATGAGAATAAATGAACAAATGGGTAGAAACATGAATGAGACCAAGTTGCATTGATGTACTTACATAATTTTCATATATGCTGACCAAAATAGGTGTCATTAGTTTATGAAGCAGTGGCAAGAAGATTAGAGATCTCTTGATCCCTTGCTCGCTTTATTCTCCCCACATTGTACCTTCCTGACCCAGGAGGTGGCTAATGTATCACAGGTCACTTCTATTTTATTTTCTGCCTCTTGGTGAATTAACTTGGGGGTGTTTTCCTCAATTACAAAGCTGGCTTTCTTCCCCTTATTTTGCTTCTGTGTCATCATCTGTCCATTGTTCACTATGGTGCGGGGCCTCAGGTTAGTCTGACTTTGAGGAAGATACCACTTCCCCAGAAACTTCGCTGCCCCCAAAGTCAAATGCATGGACATTTGCTGCTTTCCATGAGACAAGTGAGGCTGCAGGTTTTGGTAGTCTGACTTTTATTCATGGCTGCAGTCCAGTCTCTTTGCCCTCTTTATCCTTAAACCGCTAAAAAGAGATAATTTCCTTATACTATTCTTCAGTAATTCATTACTTTCTATGTTGACTATCTTGAAAAAGTTCACAAGATAGTCACATGCCTCAGAGCAGCCAAGGGGGATGATTGATTTTATAGTGTGGTTTCTTGATACTGTAATTGGTCCCTATTCTCTCTACAACCTGTTGACAAAATTTTTTAACTCCTTCATTTGGTTCATTCACTAATTCTTCCATTCAAGGTGCAGCCAGCCACAGAAGGTAATTAGTGGTATATCTGAAGAGAGGCACTGAGAGCAACACAAAAATACTAGGGGGTTTTAATAGTTAAAAACTTGGAAAACCAGGTTCAACCAGATAGTGTAAAGAAGGAAATACTAATCTTAAATGATAAACTAGATCAGATGATCATAGTATACATTTACCAAATGTCCAACCAAACCAGCAGACTTTGTAATTTTCACAAACACAAAAGGAACACTCTGAAGACTATGTTGGTATACAAAGCAATGGTCAATAAACTTATGAAGATTGAATAAAAAAAATACTTTTTCTGTAATGATATAAAGTGATATACATAAAGCTACAAAGCAGCCACCAAAGGACTAGAAAAACCTTAAACACGTGAGACTAAACAGCATGCTTCACAATAGTCATTGGGTCATTAGTAAAGTTAAAGCATAAATTTAAAAATGATTGGGACAATTGGAAATGAACAAACATGTTATCAGAAACTTTGGCATGCAGCAAAAGAAATACTAGACAGGTAATTAGTATCAATAAAAACATATACTGGAAAACAGTAAAATTATAAAATAAACAATTTCACCTTACATCTAAAGGAAATTGAAAAAGAATAATATCAAAAGTTGGTAGAAGGAAGTAGTAAAACAATCAGAGTGGAAATAAACAAGATATTAACCAAAAAGGCAATACAAAAAAATCAGTGAAGCCAGGAGAGAAAACTCAACACAATAATGACAGAGAAGAAATTGCAACAGATGTAATAGAAATACAGAAAATCATATGAAATTATTATGAACAACTATATGCCAACAAATTAAACAATATAGAAGAATAGAATAAATTTTAGCCCAATAGAGTATATCAAACCTAAGTCAGGAAGAAATAGAAAACTGTAATAAGCTGATCACAAATGTGGAAATTGAAACAGTAATCAAAATCTCCCCCCAAAAGACTAAAATCCAGGACCAGATGGCTATATTGTGAATTCTACCAAGCTTTCAATGAAGATCTTATGCTTCTCTAACTCAAACTCTTCCCAAAATTAGCATACAGTCAACCAAAACTAGACAGACATTATATAAAAAAGAAAATTATAGATCAGTACTTCTGATGAATATAGATCCAAAAATTTTCAACAAAATACTAGCAAATTGAAATTTTTTTTTGTGTCTGTGACTAGATCTCACTATGTTGCCTGGGATAGCCCGCAGACTCAAGTGATCCTTAGCCTCAGATTTCCAGGTAGCTGGGATTACAGGTGTGTGCCACCATGCCTGGTTATTTTTTTAGAGCTTAGCTCTCTCTATGTTGCCCAGGGTAGTCCCAAACTGCAGACTTAAGCAATCTCTGGTCCCAGCCTCCCAGAGCTTAGATTAAAGGTGTGTGCCACCTAGCAAATTGAATTTAACAATACTTTTAAAGTAAAGCATCACGACCAATGAAATTTACTCCAAGGATGCAAGGTTGGTTGAACACAAGCAATTCAATTAATGTAACACACAACATCAATGAAAGGACAAAAATACATGTTCATATCAAAAGTTGCAGTGAAAGCATGTGGCAAGATTCAGCATCCATTTTTGATAAAACAATACAATGAAGATAGAAGGAACAAGTATCAACATAATAAAGCCTTATATACCAAATCTACTGCTAACATCATGGAAAAACTGCAAGTTTTTCTTAATATCAGGAACAAAGAAAGGCTGTCCACTCTCATCACTTCTATTAAACTTAGTATTGGAGGTCTTAGCCAGAGCTAGGTAGACAAAATAAGAAGTAAAAGACTCCAGATATGATAAAAAGTGAAACTACCACTATTTGCAAATGATACTATATATGTACATATATATACAAATATCTCTTTAAAACTCAGCTAAAAACTATTATACAATAAAAATGTTATAAATAGCTGTACTTCTGTAGTAGTACTACAAATTTAATACACAATAATCTGTTGCATTCCACTATACAAATAATGAATGAAAAGAGTTAAGAAAACAATTCTATTTACAATGACATCAATAATTTAATATGTAAGATTAAATTTAACAAAGAACTCAAAAGACCTATACAATGAAAACTATAAGACACTATTAATAGGTATAAAATAAGAGAGATTGAAAGATATTTTGTGTTCATGGATGGGAAATTAATATAGTTAATGTTACTATATTACTAAAAGCAATATATAGATTCAGTATAACCTCTATTAAAACACCAATGATATTTTTTTTGAACCCATTTTTTTTCTTTTTTTTTTACCAATGATATTTTTAAGAGAATATAAAAGAATTGCTAAATTTCTGTGGACATAAATAAGCCCTAAAATAGTAAAAACAATTATTGAAAATACAAAAGTGCAATAAAGGCATTATGTTACCTGACTGTAAACTATATTTTATACAAAATAACAGTAGTTAAGAGTGTAATACTAGATAAAACTAGATATATTGATCAATGGAATAGAATCAAGAACCTAGATCTAAAGCCACAAATATATAAACATTTTAATCTGTGACAAAGGAACCTTGATCATACAATGGAGATAGGAGAACCTCTTTAAGAAATGGTGTTGGAAAAAATAGACAACCACAAATGAAAGAAGGAAACACATCATCCTATAACTCCCATGTAAAAATAGATTAAAGATTAATGTTTAAAGAACAGAATATAAGACCTGAGACATAAAATTCATAGAGAAAACATAGGTGATACAATCCATAGTATTAGCATTAGAGTTTTCTGTGGGTACTGGAACCCAACAAAAAGGGAAATGAAAGCAAAGAAAGTGACTACATTGAATTAAAAAGCTCCTGCACAGCAGAGCCAATGTCATCAGGATAAAAAGACTGCTTACTGAATGGGAGATGTTTGCACATCACATGTTTGATTAGGGTTTAATAGCAAAGGTATACAGAGAACTCATGCAACTCAACAAGAAACCAAACAGTTGCAAGAAGTGGCTGTGGGGCAGGGGTAGCCAAGTCACCTGGCTTTACTGTGTGGGTCCCAGTCATCCTCGTATCTTCCTGTTTGAAAACCTTTGGAGCAAGGAGCAGTTTAAGTAGTATGAGTGAGTCAGTTGTGCCACAGTTATGTAGGGCTGTTAGATATTCCAATGACCTTTTATATTCAGTCTCTTGGAGACTAACCTCTGATGTTTCTCCAAATTATGACCAGAGTTTGGGTTTGCTATGGTTTCAGGGTTCAATTTGGGGAAGAAATACTGAAGGTCACTTGCCCTGCCAGCTCTAAAGCCAGGTGGCTGGTTATGCGGGCCCATAGCTGAGCTCAATCCCCTTTTCAGTGTAGAGTGTAGGGAACTCCTAGGCACTGGACTCTGAGGTGTTTTTCAGGAAGGCACAGGAAGCAGTACCATAAATTCTCTTTAATGAGTCACTCACATCCCCATCAAAAGCTTGAGTGCAGGCCGAATCTGAAGCATGATTTAATTTCCCAGAGCAGAGGAGGCCACTTTTTTTTGTCATCTAACATGGTTTGGGTTGCATTTGTGCTAACTCTGGTAATGTAATCAGGTAGGAAAGATGCTTTAGCTTGAGAATTTAGAGAAAGGAGTGGGTTTAAGAGGGAAACTGGTATTAATTGAGGAGAGCCGTGCATTTGAGTAAGGAAAAATAGGTTCACTCAAGAAGTGGGTCAGTCCAACAGCAGGGAAATCTGGGGGAAAAGTGAGCTTATCTACCTCCTGCTTTATACCAAATAACTTTCAGACAGATCACATCTTTAAAAATTAAATATAAAACTGTAAAGATTACTAGAACAAATTAAAGAGCTAGAAGATTTTATTTTTGGTAATCTTTGTGAAAAGTTTTTCTGAGCATGGAAACTACAAAGTCGTAAGAGAAAAGTGATTGATTCAACTCTAAGACAAAAGATTACAAACACACATGAGTGCACACAAACACCAACTCAGAGACAAAAACAAATTAGGGAAAGTTTACATAAAGGATGCTTCTGCTACCATAACCCATGGTACAGTGGGGAAAGGTCACAAGAAGACAGTTTATAGGAAAGTAAAAACAACAAGCAAATACTTAAGAAAGGTTGAAACTTACTCCTCACACCTAATGTGAGTGAAATGTGCAAAGGGCATGTGCTAGACTGCCAAGGGGCAGGGTGTCCATCAAGGCTGCTGTGGGCAAGGCTTGGGGTGGTGGACATTCTCAGGTACATGTGGACCTAGCAAGGATTGAGTCCAATGTTCATGAAAGACCCTCTAGAAGCATCTGTGAAGGTGGGTGGTGCTTAGGAATGATCCTGCAGTCATTCAAGTCAAGTGATATCTGTGCATAGAGGGACATGGCAATACTGGTGCAGTGCTTTTGACAATCATCATTCACTGACAAGGTGCCAGTGAATGGATTTTTGCGCATTTGGGTTCCGAATGCGACACAGATAACTGAAAAGGGCCAAGGATTCCCAAATTATTGCCTAGCATTGATTTACACAGTCAGTGACAGAAATGGAGGAGTATGCTGTGTGTGGCCTGCAGTGAATTGACAAGGAAGCTACACCTGCAGGGAGGCCCAGACCACTGGTAGTGGAGGAGAAGGAATGGGAGACTTTCACTGTAAAATATTTTTTATCTTTTAAACTTTTCCATGTATTGTAAAAGATGCTTGCATATTAGATTTTGCATATTGAATATAATGTTGAAAATTACCTGGAGACAAATTGGTCTGGCTGACGGTGATAATGTCTTCTTGGGAGCCTGAACCACAACTTCAGCTGTTAGGGGAAGTCAGACTTTAGGGCTCTGACTAGCTTGTGAGTTTTAGACCCTTCAGACCCTGTGGGAATTTGAGAGCCTCACTCTTAGGACATGATGCCTGGATACAATTGCTCACCTTGTCAGTTACATTTTGCGCTGCAATGCGTGGCAGCAACATCTCCATGCTTAGAGCCACGAGTATTTACTTCTTGTTCACATATCTCTAGGTGGCTGGGATGACTGTGCTCCAAGGCTGACAGGCAACAGAGATGAAGACTCAGGTGCTGCCAGAGCTACCTAACTGCTTAAGTGGGAGATTGTCAAAGTCATGTAGCCAGCTCCAGTATCATGGGTGCAAAGGCATGATGTGGGTGCTGATTCTTTCCCAGGGGACTGAAGCCTTGAGGTCAAGCCTCTGCAGCCTGCCTCCTTTTTGACTGGCCCCAGCTTTCCCTCCAAGGATCTACAGGGCACAAAGCATGTTTAAAGAAATGTTCTTCTTTGTTCACTTCATTTTCTTCCCAAAGGTTTTGATAAGCACTAGGGAGGAGGTGGTCGTGAGGACAGATTTAGTAAGATATTACACATGGGAGAGAAGGAAATCAGCACACACATATTATTTATGGTCTTTGCTCTGAGTAAATTTTCTAGCCCAAGGACATGTCTGGAAGAGTGTGGGGAGCAGTGCTACCTGAAGACCAACTCCAGCACCCTGAGATGAGTGTGGGGCCAGGTGTACAAGAGGGCAATAAGGAGCTGTATGCTGACATCATGAGCTCCTGGCTGTGGTGAAGGCCTGCCTATTGCTGAACTGTCTTTTTTCAACTCACAATAAAAATCCAGCTGGAAATAAAATGTAAAGATGGTTTCTTTAGGATGTTAACCCCCATCTTACAGGTTGTCAGGTATATGATTAAAGTGCACCTTAAATATTCAATTCCTGTCTCTATTGACATTTGGTGTTGACAGGTGGCCTGAACTCCAGTCCTTGGGATGTAGTTTCTTAATGAAAATTGGGTGCATCAGAAACAAGTCTTCTTCCACTTGACAGAAAAGCCTGAAGAAACAATGGAAATTACTATATGAAAATGCAGAAAAAACTCTGCAATTGCTGGAATGTTGACGATGCAGGAACCAACCACATACAACCTCAGTCACAGTCTTTGTGCAAATCTGTCTACATGATTCCCAAACACCAGTGGTAATGCATGGGTGGCTGGGTCTGCATATGTATGTGGAGGCAGACTTTGGAGAAAAAGAGACTCCTCAGAATCCAGCAGGGATCAGGAATGAGGAGGGGGTTTCCTGCACCACCTGCTCAAACCACACAGTAGAGGAACTGCTGACTTGGAGACTGGTGTTGCTGCAGCACTGCTCTAGGAGTGCTGGGGACCTGGGTCTTCTTGAGCTCATCTCACTGGGTAAAACTTTGGTTGGAAACTGCAACCTACTACCCCAGTGAGGTTGCACCTTTGCCAGCAGATAGCAGGGAGCACCGTCTAGAGATAGTGATTGCAGTGGGGTAGCAGAGCATGCCCAGGAAACTAGGCTTGTAGGTGCTGGATGATGGTGCATTTAGGTGTAGACCACAGACTGGGCAGTGGAGAAGTTTATTTTTGTGGTCCTGGAAGTACGTTGTATGTTCTGCGGCATGTGTTGAAGCAGTGGGGGAGGGCAAAGAACCGTGCAGGTGGAAGAAGGGACAGGGCCTAGGTATAAGCCTCTATATGGATCTGGAATGGAGGCAGAATCCACCAATTCAAGCCAACGAGTACACTTTGTGGTGTTTGTCAAAGGATGCATAAAGGAGAGGTGCTGGGATGAGGAGACTTGGCTCATGGGAAGTCTAGACTAGGCTCATGGAAAGCTTGCATTTGCCTGTGACTCTGTGGTCTACTATCAGTGACCTGCATTTTATGAGAGATCAGCATCAAGCAGAATGAGGAGCTGAGCTAAACTTCCCACAATACTCAGCAAAGGAAAGCTTCTGTCTTGTAGGTGTAACTTTCCAGGCTGCTAGCAAACATCTAGGGCATTCAGGCTCATAGGCTGATTGCAGCATAGTCACCTTGGACATGTGGCTTCCAGGGGATGCACATGTGGGTTTTGAGGGTGGCCAGAGCTGAGGGCCAGATGTGGCTATCTACAGAGAGGCTGGGAGGCAGCCTGATGGTGTCCTCTGGAGCACAAGGAAGTGAGTAGGGATGACCAGTCATCATCTACCACAGTGAGCTAAGCTGCTTTGTGGGAATCAAGGTAAGAAGTATTGTCACTGTGTTGCTATTTATAAGGTCAGTAGCTGGAAACAACCCAATATCCAACAATGGGAGATTAGCAAAAATATACATTCAGAGTTAACACTGTAAAATTTTTAGATGTTATATTTTGGTAAATATTTAAGTAAGCAGGAAAATGAAAACATAAATTAAGACAAAAACCAGAAAAAGTGCTAAGCTGAATATTCAATATTTACATAAATAGAAAAAAAAAAACAAGACTAGAAGGAAACACAGTGAATTATTAACAATAGTTTTCTCTGGGTAGGAGAATTATTGATAGCTTTTAGTTCTTCAACTTCCTCCCTATTTCCTAATTTTCTGCAATGAATATCAGGAAAGAACGATACAGAGTGACACACTGGTTTATAAGACGCAGGCATGAAGATGTCTCCATGGGATCTGGTGAGTGCTGACTGAGTCTGATCTGGAGCCCTCTGCTCTTAGGTTGCAGACACTCCTCCATGCAGTGCTGACTCAACAGAAAAAAGAGTGCTCACACTGCCACCCTAACCCTTGGGTGTGGGAGAAGGAAGCACAGGTTCCAGTGCTGGATCTGGCACTATATGGCTCATGCTGCTGGAGTGGGTGGAGAGAGCTCGCTGCCACACTCTGACTGCAATGAATGTACTCCACAGACCAGCTCTAATATTTCATTAAAATTTTTTTATAGAAGTGTTTGGATATATTATATGCCACATATATAACATACGTGCTGCATACACATGTCATATATACATATACACACAATGCATGCAGGCAAATGTAACACATGTACACATGTATTTATTTTTCTCAATATGAAATTACATGTTTTTATTATAAAATTTGGAAAAGACAGGATAGTATAAGCCCATAAAATTGAATTTTTTTTCTTTATTGAGGTAATAATACAAAGACTGAATGTGGTTTAGTAGATAGGTTCACATCTCTGCAGATGTCTGCCACCACTCTATTCCCACCATCAAAGTACACATAGTTCTTCACCCTAGGCCACTTGGGCCCCTTCCCTACTTGGTTCCCATCCTTTCTACCCCTCCATCCAGCTCTGGAATTGTGTCTACCCATCTTTGGCATGTGCCTTAGTGAGAAATCCTGTGTGAGTTACAGAGGGAACATACAGTGATGAATGTGTGAAAGTGGATGTAAAGATGTGCTTGGTTGCAAAACCCTGGAAAACTTGACTTTGCTCCTACTCAGTTGATGGAGACTCAACAAACTTTTCTTGTCCTGAGGAGTAGACATCAGAAGGATAGTGTTTTGTCTGTGACCTGTGCCCCTCGGGGTTTGGAGACACTTCTCTGTTGGAAGCCAGCCCAGCAGGAGGGCCTGAAGGCAGAAGGGTCAGTACCTGGTGGCTGGATACATGGGCCTGAGAGCACCAGCCTTGTAGGCAGAACCTGCCTCCGGAGGGTCTGGCTCAGGCCCTGACCTTATCTGCCTGCACCCAGTCACACTGCTGCTCATTTTCATTATGTTTCAGGCAAATCTCATGCCAGATTCATGAAGAAGAAACTGTTACCCTCCATTTGCCAACCTCCAGGCTGAAGTGGAGAGTGAGAAGGTTAATGTGTGACTTGGGGCTAGGACACGGGGCTGGCTGCGGTATTGGTGCATTGGTTACCAGTTCACCTGGCCTACTGACCATCAGAATCCTGCTCTCCATTCCTTAAGACCCCAGTGCAATACTGGTCCGTGCACAGCAAGAAACAGAGTTCCAGGGAGGTGGTGTCAGGAGCCTTTCCTGAGCATATTGCTTGGTGCTGCTCCAGGTGGGTGCAGGGGAAGATAGGACCCCTGAACTGTGATCACATCCTCTGTGACTGGTTTACTCCACAGGGTAGTGAAGGGGACAGACAAGCAGCGATGGGTGCAGGATGGGGTTATGTCAGGAGCAGCTGCAGAGGTGGAGGGCCTGGCGCATGAACCACTTCCATGGATGATGCAATGCATAGAAGGCACACACAGGCATACCAGCTTGTCTCAGTAGCATCCCTAACACCAACCTTTCTCCTCAGGATGCCAGAGACTTCCTTTTCTATGTCTGCTGAGTTTTACCCCAACATTAGGAAGAATATCTGCATTTAACAAAGGCTTGATTGTAACAACTAGATCCAGAGGACAAGTCTATTATGATTTAGTTTCTCCAAAGCTTTGTTGCCTGGAGGATCACACTTTGATTTCCAAGATGCTTTTTCTTGCTGTGAATTTCATTCCCTATCTGACTATTGATCTTTTGAAATAATCCTTCTTTTTCTAATTTCCTAGAGTCAAGAAGTTAGAACTTTCTGGAATTCAGTCCCATAAAATGAAATGTTTCCCAATACCACAGTTCTCCACCTGCAGTGGAGTTTGGTATTGGGCAGTGGAGACAGGACCCAGTCTCTTCCAAGTGCTCCCTCCCTAAAATCAGTTTGTTTCAGTTGCTTTTGTTTTTATGAAATGTGGAACATGGAAGCAGGTAGAGAGATGGAGCTTTAAGAGGAACACCTCCTATCTCTCTAGCTCCCTCTGGCACACTAGAGGGTGGGTGATAGCACATCTCTCACCTGTAACCTAGCTTCCTAACTTCTTTGGAATGTCCCAAGAGACATATGACCTATTAGTAATGACTGTTGCCTCCAAAGGTAAATTCTCCTGTTATCGTGCATCCCCGCATCCTGCCTGCTGCATGTCACATGTGTTTTGCTGCTTCCTCATTACATCATTGTAACTTTGCCATGCTGGGGTATATAAGAGATTTCTCAACTTCATTAAAGTTGGACCTGCTTCCCAAGTTGAACATACTTCCCAGGATCCCTGTTCTGTGCGCTATTCATCTCTTCTGTCTCAATTTCTTCTTCATTCCACATGCAACTCCTAACAATGAAACACATATTTAAAGGCATTGAAACAAAATTTGAGACTGTTGCCAACTTTGTTCTTTTGTTGAGTCAATTTTCCTTTCATGTAGGTTGCTAAGTTCAACCCTATATCAGCTCTTTTCCTCTTTCTGGGTATCTTCCAAGGAGATGCTCTCCCAGAAGTACATATGAGTCAGGGGCATGACCATGCTTACCATTGGCAGAGGGCCTGGAGCCATGCTGGTGATTTCAGAAAACTGCTCTCCTGGTTTGTCCTGTAGGAAGAAGCAAAGAGAGCCACGTTGCTGCTGGCAGGTGACAGAATGGCCCCAAGTGGCTTAGATGGAAATGCTGATGCATCTCTTAGGATCTGCTCAAGGTGCAGTTGTGGACATGGCATGTCTTTCTGGGGCCCTGGGTTTGCATTTCTGACAGCCTCCCCAGAGAGTTCCCTCCTGTGGAGACAGAGGGGTCTACATGCTTCTTGTTGGGGTACAAACCAGGGGATGCTGGAATTTTGTCTGTTTAATGCCATTTTTTTGGGGGGGAATGAATTTAAAAAGTCAGGTGTGCTAATCACATATATTCATTGGGTGAGGGAGTGGGTATAACTTTAGCGCTGTTAGCCCAGGGAGAGCAGTTCACAGATCTACACTTCATCTGGCCCATGCCTCAAATAGTTCACCCTCTGGACAACTATCAGCCCATCCATTCATTTATACTGTACTTCTTCTGTGGCCCTCATTCCAAAGCAGACCTGGTGTGCTGATGGCGACTATTCCCCAAAGGTCTATGGTGGCACACCACATAAGAGGTCATCATCTTGCCACCCTCACCCATGCCATGGGCATCCAGAAAGGCTCAAATTATAAAGAGATGGAGGACTTGGCCATATCTTATAGATCTCAAGTGACTCAAACTCCACTTGTCACCAACTGCTCTGGTCCCCTCTCTTCTGTCTTACATACTCACCCAATTTTCTTTATTCTTTGATAATTATTTACTGAGTACACACTATTGCCTATGTACATGCTCAGAAAAATATTTATTGAAATACTTAGAGGCCTTAGAATATTTCATAGAGGTGTCTGCATGCCATGGTGTCTCTGGTACAAGACTCTGGAGAATTGGAGGAGGGTTCAGCTCTGTCAGGGATCAGGCATCTCTGCAGAAGAGTTTGCTTCCTTTACATGCCTGGAGGATATGCTGGGCAATGGCACAGAGGATCAGACACAGAGAACAATGCACAATGGTTTCTCTGTTGTGTATAAGATCTGAGGGTAGTCTGAGTTTTACCCTTCTCTACAGCTCTAAGTACACATGGATTGCATTGCACAAGAGGCTGGGGAAATACGCACAGGCGCACAGGACTGAATTTTGACAAAGTCACAAGCAGTTTATTTTTGGGGGCTGTTGGGTATAACTGACAATCACTATCTTGGACAAGCACTACATTGATAATAATAAGGATACTGCAGTGGCCTCAGGTACCCTAACAGTAGGGATGTGGAGTTCCTCACTTTCCACCCTGGCTTCATGGTGTTAGCCTTACTGGTGTTTATCTGTTTTTCAGTAGCTGGTACCTAGCCTCCTTCCCAGAAGCCTATTGTTTTCTAGAGGAAAATTTTCTAGAAAAAGGTAACTCCATTTTCCATACTTGGTTGTGTGTGCTTCCCTCTCCAAAACCGATGATATGATAGGCATGAGCCCTTCAGTCACCAAGGCAAAAAAGAAATGTCTGTTAATCACAGTTGTCCAACCTCTGGCACTGCAGGGCAACTGTGGTGTTCCAAGTGAAAATACACTTAATTTATTCCTGCCTTCTCTGATATTATTGCTTTCTTGTCTCTTCCGCCTCCTTCAACCCAGAAAATACTGATCCTCCTGTTTGGTATTTTTCAAGGACTGGTGTCTTAATCTAAATAGTGTTTTATTGTACATTCAGAGAGGGAGTAAAATCCAGCAGCATTGTTGCTCTTGTGCTATCTTTCTAGAACTCCCCAATCTCCCTGGGTTTGAAGCAGGGGTAGAGGCCATTTATATAGTGAGTGGAAACCAGCCTTCTGCTGCTGATCAATACAGTGTATGTAATGATCAGCTAGAATGGTGTATGCCTGAAACATATAATGCCACAGCAACGTGACATCAAAAAATTTATCAAAAAAATATGACTCATTGTTCTTGTGCCGATGAGCAGCTTCCAAATATAAGTAGGTAGTGTGACCAATACTTTGGCAGAGCTAACTAAGACAGGGATTGTGACAGGGTTCTGACTTTGTAAAGTCTTGGCTTCCTCACTTTGAAAAATTCTGATTCTGACATTTGTTTCTACTTCATAAAGGATTTCTTCTGCTGCTCAAACCTTTCTCTCTTCTCAGTGATATCTGCTGCTGATCCTTCCAGGTCCTGTGTCTTTATCTGATGGAGGGGCTCCAGAGAGTGACCAGTACAGAGGGCCATTTTTTGAACACTGTTTTTGAGCTTGACTGATGTCACATCATCCTCCCAGATCCAGCGGAGGACTGGCTGTTGTTTCAATCCTTCAAAATCTCACTGAGGGCCTGCTGTGTGCTGGTTATCAGTCTAGGGGTTAGAGATTCAGCAGCAACTAAAATAGAAATCTTTGCTCTCTAGGGTCTACAGATTAGTGTAGGAACAAACTAGGTAAGTTGAAAAAAATAAAGGAAGTCAAGGGAAGTGATCCTGTGAGTAGTATTCAGGAGAAATTGAAGGCAATGGAGCTGGAGTGGGCCAGGGCAGGACTGGGGAGTGTGTCAGTGGGAGATATGTAGCTATAACCCTAGAAACTCCTGAGAAAGCATTGAGTAGAAACTGAAGAAGGAGAGGGAGGAAGTTGCGTGAAGTCTGTGTGGAGTGTCTGAGGCAGAAAGAATAGCATGTGCAAAGGTTCTGAGGTAGGAGTATGAGAAGACACTATCAGAAGGAATCAGGCTTGGTGGGCCATGGCAGGAGGGCCCCCCTCACTCTTATGAAAATGTGAAGTATCCTGAGAGTGAGAATAAGGGGAGGAATGTGTCTGATTTCCATTTGAAGAGTTGTCTCTAACCGCTTTACTGAGAGGAGACTGAGGAACAGGTTGAAGGAGGTTAAACAGGAGTGTGGTAGGGGATGAATAGAGGTACTGTAAGAAGTGCTTGGATTTGAGTCTATATGAAAGTAGAGACTGTGGAAACCTGATTAATTGCATGGGGGTCAAATTGGATTCATGACTGGCTAAGGAACTGATGGTCAAGAACCATGGAGAAGGCTGAACAGGATGATGTTCTAAGATGGGAGGAGGTGATGCTATGAGTTTCCCAATAAAGTGGAGACCAGACACAGCACATACCAGCCTCAGTTTAGAGGAACGACAAACTGAGCTTAACTTCTGTAGGTTCTTAATGAGTGGTGGTGTGAGACCCAAAAGGGGCTGAGGGTAGCAAGAGAGGAGGAAGCCCATGTTTATCTTTCGGAAGGAGCTAGCAAGTGGAAGGATAGGCTGGAGGACAGTGGGGGTGTCCAGTGGGGGAGTTAAGGTAAGAGGAGTCCAGATGTGTACTTGGCAGTAGAAATACAGGGTAGCTCACTTGGAATTAATGAATAGGGGTTTGGTGCGCTGGTAGGCTCCCCTCTGGGAGGGGCCAGGTCCATCTTTGGTGTGCCTTTTCCTGCATGTTAGCTTGGTGACGGATGTTTTAGTCAAATGAAACCTTTAAAAACACAGCAGAAACATTATTGATGGACATGTGCTGGTTTGCTGGATGGAACCCGTGGGGTCAGTGGGTTCTGGGTGGCCTCTATCTTGGTCTGGCTCTTTGTTATAATAACACTCCTCAAAGTAATGTAGGAAATGAGCTGAGATGTTCCATCATGGCTTCTGGTTTCAGTCAGCAGAGTCAGGGGACCAAATACTACTATCACCAGGAGACTGTCACATCATCTCTTCTGTCTGATTTCCTTGTTCACTCAGGCATGCTTTTGTCTGGTTAGTCAATCTGAAAAAGAACTGTTTTTCCTTGTAACTCCAGATAAATAATTCATGGGGCCTGTGTCTGGAATCCTGCTTGATGTCATGTCATCCAGAACCAGTCATTGCTCATTCAGTGCAACAAGGGCTAGCAGTGAAAGGAGGGCCTGGCCATACTTACAGGATGGTGGGCAGGAGCTGTGGTATGCCTTGTTGGTCCCTGCTAACCTGGCAACCAATGGAATTTTACTTTTTTTTTTCCTTTTTAAAAATATATTTAAAATTTTTTCTTATTGTTTGCATACATAGCTCATGTTTGTAGGCATGGTTCTTCCCCCCGCCCCTTCCCTTGGTTCCCCCTCTGATCACTCCAGCTCCTTTTCCATTGTCAGTTGGTCTTTATTTTCTTTTGTGAAGTAGTGTCTTACTTGGTGAAGTCCCGCATTCCTGGGGGACTGAAGACCAGGTTGATCAGATCTCCGTGAATAACTTTGGGGCAGGTGACCCTTCTAAGCATGTTGGAAAACCTCCTATTGGTCTGGTGTGTGGAGTGGCTCTCCTAATTTCTTCACTGTGGAATTTCCTGTGGTGGAGAGACAGTATCAGAAAGGTTCTCAGGACCTTTATGATTTCTGGTTTAGTATCTTCTTGTTTTTATTGGTTGTCTCTTCCATTCATTTTGATGTTTGTCCCTTGTTGCTGCTTTCTGGCCTTGTAGCTCTGGTAACTGGCTTTGGGAAATTACTTCCAGCGATTGGCCATGGGGGAGTCCTCCAATGTGGACAGACCTCAGCAGATGGTTGGTCTGGCTCACTACTCTCTTGGGTCACAGTTCTCTGTGAGTCACTGCCACTTCTTTATGACTTTGCTCCCCCCTTGAGATTGGGGAGCTCCTTGCTCATGTTGAAAGTGTCTCTGAATGGGGAGTTTAGTCCCAGCCCAGAAATGCTGTTGGTGTTACTTGGTGATAAGTCTTCACTCTCGTCCTACATGGTCTTGTGTCTTGGAGTTCTGACCATACTCTTTTTGGGCAAGTGATGGGTGTGTTTAGGGTCTTTATTTAGTTCTCTGTCTTCTGCATATATCTGTATCTGCGTTGTTTTTCTCACTCAAGCTGAGGAATGACTAAGGTGAGAATGAAGCAGACGCCCCCTCCCCAAGCCTGTACCGCTTACCCCCAAAACCCGTAGGAGTGAGGGCAGAGCCCTGGGGCTGCAGGTGGAGGTTGCCAGGTCGCCCCAGTGTCCCCCTGTGGAGAGCAGCCTACCTGCTCCCCAACCTACACCCCTTTTCTTTTTTTTTAATTATTGAGGTTTAGTTGACAACATGGTAGGTTTCAGGTATATAGATTCTCAACTCAGCAACTGTATACATCACACCACAGCCAGCACCAAATGTGAAGTCATCATTCATCACCAAGTAATTCTCTGTTCTTTCCTTCCCTGGGAATTGCCATTCCATTGTCAAATTTTTGTTCTTATTTGTTTGATGGTTTTCTTCTTTAAGGTCCACAAATTAGTGAAAGCATATACTATTTGTCTTTCCTTTCTTATTTCACTTAGCACAATCCTATTGAGTTCCATCCATATTGTTATAAATGACATGATTTCATCTTTATTTGACTGAGTAGTATTCCACCAAACTAATATCCTCATCCTTTGTATCCATTCATTCAGTTCTATATTTTAGTGATTGTGACTAAAACTATAATGAACAGAGGGATGTGTAAGTCTTTTTGAATTACTGTTTTCAGATTCTTCAGATAAATACTCAGCAGTGAGATTACAGAACCATGTGGTAGAGTGTACAAAACTTCCTTTCCCTCCACATTCTTGGCAACACTTATTTTTTTTTACTTTTTGATAATAGCCATTCTGACTGATGAGCTGAAATCTTATTGTGGTTTCAACTTGCATTTTCTTAATTATAAGTGCTATAGAACATCTTTTCATGTGTCCATTGGCCCTCTTCTTTGGTGGTCTTCTTTGATGAAATGCCTATTTAGAGCTTCTGCCCCATTTAAAATTGGTTGTATACTTATTGTTTAGTTTTATGAACTACTTACCTATTTTGGGTACTAACTTCTTTGATAAATGCTTTCAAACCTCTTCTATTCAGTTGTGAAAACATTGGTTCACAAAAACATTGTTTTGTGAAAACAATGGTTCCTTTCACTTTTAGTTTGATGTACTGTCATTTGTTTATATTCTCTTTTGTTTATCTTGCCTTCAGAGATAAATTCACATAGATACCACTAAGGTCAATGTCAATGAACTTATCAACTATGTTTCCTTCTATGTATGTTACAATTTTAGGTTTTGTATTCAAGTCTTTAGCTCATTTTGAATTGATTTTAGTATATAGTATATGATAGTGATCTACCTTCATTCTCTTGCATGTAGCTATCCAGCTTTTCCAGCATGATTCATTGAAGACTTTCCTTTCTTCATTGTATGCTCTTAACTGCTTTGTTGTATTGTCTATACATGTGTTTTATTTTTGGGCTTTCATTTCTATTCTAGTTATCTGTGTATCTTCTTCCCCCCAGTACCATACTGTTTTGATTGATATGGATTTGTATTATAGTTTGAAATCAGGGACCATTAAGCTTCCAATTTTTTATTCCTTTTTTCCCCTCAGAAGTGGTTTGGCTATTTATGCTCTTCTGTGATTACATATTGATTTTAAGATTTTTGGGTCCTTATTTCTATAAAGAATGACTTGAATTTATTGAATTGAATCTGTATACTGCTTTAGGCTATATAGCCATTTTGACAATATTGATTCATCCAATACATGAGAACAGAATATACTTTTTATTTCATTAGATTTTATTCACTTTCTTCCAAAGGTGTTTTATAGTTTTCAGTTCTTCATTTCACTTCATCTTATTTGAAAGTGTTTAATACTTTTGGCTCTAACTGTAAATGGTATTGTTTCCATTTTTTCTCTTTCTACTAATTTGTCGCTGTTGGTCTAAAAATGCAACATATTTTTATATATGGATTGTATAGTCTGCAATTTACTGTATATGTTTATTTTTTTACGTTTTTTGCTGCACTTGTCTTGCTTAGATATAATTTTATCTATGTATAATGACAGTTTTACTTTTTTCTTTTCAGTCTGCTTACCTTTTATTTCCTTTTCTTGCTTAGTTTTCTGTTAAATAATAATGGTGAGCATGGGCATCCTGTTGTGTTCCTGATCTTAGAGGAAATGCCTTAAGTTTTCCCCATTAACTATGATGTTGGCTGTTGTTTTTTCATAAATGATGCACTTATCTTTAGATTTTTCCTTTTCTTTCCATACCCACTTTATTGAATGGTTTTGTCACAAATCAATGCTGAATTTATCATATGGATTTTCGCCACCTGTAGGGAGGCACCTGCACCTGTGTCCTGGAGACAGACACACAGTGACCTGTGATCTCAGCAAGTTTTGCTGTCAGTTTCTTTCCCTTAGACTTCGGCACAAGCACAGTGTCTAGTGAACTGTGGTTTTAGCTCCAGGTATGATGGTAAGTTGCAGAATGTGTAGAATTGACTCTCCAAATCCTTGGCAAGCCCAAACGGTGGAGGAGGAGCTGGTGCTACTCAGTACTGCCAAGTGACCACCCAGCATCTTGGGGGTACATCAACTCCATACTTACACAGCACTCAGTGTTCTTCATAGCAGGCGGTTCTTGCCCAGCTGCAGGGTGCAAGAAGCAGATAAACCCTGGAAATCCATGTGGGAGAAAGGCATGTGCCTTCTGTGGTCACCATGCTAGCTATTCAGTTCCAAATGAAACTATATTTGGTCATCTTCAGGATTATTAATCAGTTTTTCATTCTTTCTCCTCTCCGGGGAAAGGACTCTGTTCATGGCTTGGCATCAGGGGTCTAAGCCTTTGTTGTGGAGGAGAAGTAGTGATGTGGGAATGAGCAGGAGATTTGAGAACAAGCTATTGGGTTGGGTTAGCACAGGGGAAGAAGGGAGGAGAGGAAGAGGCTAGATGTGGAGGACTGGGGGCTCTTCTCTGGAATCTTGGCAGATGACTGGGGACTGCAGAGAGCACTGGCTCCCAGGGTCATTTCTGTGGAGATGAAGTTTGGGAATAAGGGTTCACTGCTTAGAGAGGAAATGTGAAAGCACATAGAGAGTGTACAACATTCGGGTAGAAAGTGGCCTCATTGAGGCTTTGTGCCTCTGGGGCATTGCTCCCTGTTCTCCTAAATCAAGGAACCAAACTCACCATAGGGATGATAATAATAATCAGAATTTAATGAGTGCTTCCTCTGAAATGAGAACTCTGAGCATCTGAAATGTGGTATCTTCATCAATTTGTACAAAGAAAAATTAGCAATATTAATTATCACACTAAATGAACAGAGCAAAGAAGACCTAAATAATTTGCCCCAGGTTGGGTGATACAGGCAGCAGTGGGGTGCTGGGATGTGGGTCTAGTAACACAACTTCAGTTCATCTCAGGGTATGGTGCTATGCCCCTGTTCTCCAGTGAATGCACAGGCAGTATCTCTTGTCTGGATCTTATATCATCAGCAGTCTCTGAGGGACTCCATCAAGCTGAACTCTAGGGGGAATAGCAATGAGAAGGAACAGAAATAGGGGTGAATCATCAAGGGGACAATGCCAGATGAGTAAGGACCTACAGCCGTTAGGCTCTATTGGAGCCTCTGAACATAATCTCTACTGAGCCTGCCCCCTGGGGTTTGGTGCTGAAGTATTCTTTCCCCCCTTGAGTATGAGCTATACCTAGCAACTCACTTTTAATGAGTAAACTATGGTAGGGATGGCTGGGTGCCACTTCCAAGAGTGCTCACCCCCTTTCAGATGCACTGGGGGCAGCTAGCTTCCTTGTAGCCTCAGTTCAGCAGTCCAGAAAGAAGTGAAGTTACTAATAGCCATGTGAATGTTCTTGAAAGTAGTCCCCACACCTCTGCCACCACAGTTGGGTATTCATTTTAAAAAATTTTAAATAATATATATATTATTAAATTTAAATAATATATATATATATATATATATATATATTTCACATCTTTGTATTCTCCGGGGTTCACCCACCACCATCCTTCCCTAACCTCTCCCATTCATCCCACTACCTCCCCTGAGTTGCGTACTTTAGTTTGGTTTTTAGCTTGTTTCACTTTTACTCCTGGTCTTTTGTTTGTTTTTCCCATGTCCCACATATTAGTGAAACCATTTGGTCTCTGTCTTTTTCTTTCTGACTTATTTCTGCTAATATGCTTTCTTCTGGGGATATCCATGTTACCATAAATTCATCAGATTTGTCATTTTTAATATTACACTGTGTACATATACCGCATCTTTTTCATTCATTCATCTGTTTTGGGACATTTGGGTTGTTTCCATGTCCTTGCATGTATAAATAGTGCTGCAATGAATATTCGAGCACAGGTGTTTCTTTGTATAAGTATTGTGGTCTCCTTTGCATACATAGATTCCCAGAAGAGAGATTGCTAGGTCAAATGGTAGTTCCATTTTCATTAATTTGAGGGTCCTCCATACTGCTTTCCACAGTGGTTGGATCAGGTTATTTTCCCACCAGCAGTGTAAGAGCATTCTTTTCTCTCTGCATCTATGCCAGCACTTGTTGTCCTTTTTTTTTTTTTTTTTTG